>CAVNYN010228955.1:0-34902 GCA_963692815.1 Nyctanthes arbor-tristis | reverse complement strand
AAAAAAAAAAAAAAAAAAAAACACTCAAGAAAACCACCCAAAAACAATGGCATAGGTACTTTGAGTTTATCATTAGGATCATCAGCATCCATTGTCATTTTACTGTTAACACCTTGACACTTCATTGTTACCACTATTTGACATGATCCATTGACAATTAATTAAAGTCAAGAGTATATAATCCGATTCATTGCAGTAAAAGTTCAGCAACATCTTCCACATTTGATCACGTAGTTCATGAGTAGTATTTCCACCCCCCCCCCTTTCGGTGATGCCTATCAGCCTAAGTATGGTACACAGACTGTCAGGCATGGATTCAAAATAAGTGATACATTTGTAACATGTTTGGTAAGGTAGAATAGAAAATACAGGATTGTCTCATATACAAATTAACATTCCACAATCCACACAGCCACATCTAATTACCTAAAACATTAATATAAAAATATAGCTCAAATCTCAATGAATAATCATAAAATCTATTGGGGCAAAATCTATTTAAAAATAAGGGCTAAAATGAATAAATGATAGTCTTCAATCTTCATTTACTAATTTTACTTATGAAGTCCAATTTTAGCAAGTACTCTAAAATGTAAATTAGGACAAAACAAAATCCATTTATAAATTAGGGCTAGAATAATACCTTCTAAAGCTAAAATCTAGATAAATTGATGTTGATGAACACCCCCACCGACCGGCCACGAGTCTCATCCTCTGCTTCGCGCCTTCGCCGAATCGCCGGCGCTCGGTTTTGGACCGTCTTCCACGCACGGCAGTTGCCCTCTGTTCTGCTTCTGCTTCTATCTGCTGAATTCTGCTTGCCTGCCTTCCGTCCCGACTCCCTTTTTCCCCTATTGGGCTAGCCTCTTTTCAGCCTTTTTTTTTTTGCTGAAGCCCAAAACACCAAGGCCCAGCTGTGCCCCGAGCCCAATTTACAATCCACTTGGGCTGGGTACAAAAATTTTTTTTTTTTTTTTATAAATTCAGCAGTTGGGCCGAGACAGGCCTGGGCCGGGCCCAGTAAGGCCCCCTGTCTCCACCAGTGCCGTAGATCCGTGGAGCAAGGTGGATCCATTGAACACATTGAAAGATGATGGCTTCATCCCCTAATGTGTCAAATAAACACTTGTCATATAATATATTGAACTTCATTAATGGTGTTTAATAGACACTATAGAAAAATTAGAATTACGATGTTCCATTCCAATATACTCAGAATTGATTTTTTTAATATAAAAATAAAAAATTATTAAATATTATAAAATAAATGTGAGAAAATTAAAAAAATAATAAATTGATTGAACAATCGAACTGCCTCGAACATCAACTCAATCTGCCGCGATGCGCAATTGGTAGATTGCAGAGTGTAGCATGGGTAATCTGCAATGTTACCATCCCTCAATCTCCCATTAATGTTATACTATATTCTCACTCGTGTGTTGCACTAAAAGATATTAAATCAAATTATATCTGACATTAATACAAAAATGTTAAGTAATGTATTATTAGCCACATTGAACTGTAATGTTTTGATTATCTTGTTGTTAACTAATAATTATTATTATGTGCTTACTTGATATAGAATGCTATTAAGTGATCTTAGTATGGGTTGAAAAACCCACCAAGCTCACAGATACCTGATCCTATTAAGATGAGGAATGTCAGATTAAATGGGTAATTAAGTTGTGGATGAGATAAAAAAACCGACCCGACTTAATAATGGGCTAATGAATTAAGATTATAATATTTTTTACTTGTACTCGGCTTGTTTAACTTTTTCTTTTGGCAAAAATAAAAATCTTTATTAAAAACTCTAATTGTTTGAAAAGTAAAAATATGATAAAACTTATCAAAAAAGCTTTTTCAATTACAATTTTAGTGTTTATAATACTATTTATTAAACAAAAATTGAAAATAAAAATATATAAATATATTTGAATTAGCCAATAAATGAATAATATGAATTACTCGTACTAACCCGTCCCCGATTTAAGTGGGGATGAGAAAAAAATTTTGATGGGTAAAGTAACTGGTGTAGCATACCTCCCGACCCATTGTCATTTTTATACCTTAGGAAAATTAAAATTTTATTTTTCTATGTGACTATACAGTGACAGAAATTTTGTAAACTATGAAACATTAATTAAACCATATTTATTCTGTTAAAAAAAATTAAACCATATTTATTATATATAAAATAAGTAACGTAATAACAACTCGATAAAAAACATATAAAAAATAATTAAAAATTAATGCATTAGCTAAAAAAGAATACTCTAATATAAATTACGAAATACTTCATAGATAAGATACACATATATAATAAAAAATTTTAAATTTAAAAATCAAAAAACTTTGAATATAGATTAATCCAACAAAATATTTAAAAAAATAAGATACAACAGTATAAAAATCTCAAATTTGTGAGATCCCAGCCGTCGATTAGCAAAGATAATAAATCAGAAAGGATTTGGAAAAATATTGAAAAAGATTCTTGAAGAGAAGAATAGATAAGGATGATAATCCCTACTTAATTGAAAAAAAGGAAAATATTAATCTACAATTTACCCCTGAATTTACCTAACATATAAAAAAAAGTCTAAAATGACCTTACTACAGTTTTGGGGGAAAAAATACGGTAAAAAGGACCGCATACTTCATTCTTATATATATTTCTATTTTGAAGTAAAATTAGATATATGTTCTGTAAATGCATCCCCCTGTGGTATGTAGATTGCTAATTAAAACGCTACATGGCATAAAAAATACGGAAGATGTCACACTTCTACATCTAGAAAGAGTGCTACATATAGTCTATTCTATTTTTCACACTTTCTTCCCTATTTTTCTCTCTTATCTAGGGGTGGAATTAGCACTCATTGTAAATATGTGCCCAAAATAGAAAATTCTATTTTATGTATAAAATTTACTTTTACTAAAAAATTCATAAGGGTTAAAATAATAATAATAATAATAATAATAATAATAATAATAATAAGAAGAAAATAAGCCAAAGCCCAAAGGGGTGGGTCGAGGCGCACCATTTAGCTACATCGCTTCTTTTATCTAACGAATTATTATGCTCTACTTGTCTCACTATCGTCCTCATTCAAACTTCAAAACATGCATACAAAGCCCATGATAGGCACTGTACCATAGTTATTAAAACTGGAATGGACCGGCCGGTCGAACCAAAAAACCATGACCCACCAACCTGACCGGTCCGATTAATAATTTTTTAATGCTGTGCAATCAAAATGCAAATGACCCGGTTGACCCGCCATTTTTTCGTATAGAACCTGTTATCAAAAAATCCAAAAACCTCTTAGGTTGTTGCAAATCAAGGAAATTTAGAATTGTATGGTTTATTGACGTCTTTTAACTTCTATTTTTTATATAACGGCCAATTTTTCATATGAAAATGTTTTTACAGTAAACAATATTTCTTAGTTTCATTTTCAAATGTGGTATGATATTTAATTTTACAAAATTATAATATAGCTGACACTAAATGACAATTATTCATGGTATATTTGTCAAAAATAATTCAATTAGTTGATAAGAATTGGGCCGCTGGTTCGACCGTCGAGTCACTAGTTAAACCAGTGAACCAATGACCCAGGTCCTAAGTCGGGTCAATGTCCAAGCCAGGTCTGATAACTATGCACTGCACAATTTTTCTATAAAAACGCTAGTGTTTTTGAAAGGGAAAGGGAAGTATTAGGTGGAAGCCTAGGTAGACAAATGACCCACGCCACCTAGACCATACCTATTTCCCCACAAAATAATGTGGGCCCCACCAAAAACAAAGAAAAAAATTGTCACATACATAACCCCAACCCCCCTCCAACCAAAAACTATTTTTGGCAGAAGAGAACGACATCCCAACCTAACCCTATGTGATCGCCGCCGACACCGCCACCTGCCGAACTAGACTGGAACGCCGGCGAGGGAGGGATTGCCCACCAGAAAAACCCACCGCACCCACCGGTGACAGAGGTATTATCTCCCAAAAAACCCACCCAACCCTCCTTTTCAGAAAAACCCATCCGCCCCAATCATTTCTGTCATCCGCCCCGCCTTTCGACCGCAAGCCCGGAGCCTTGGTTCAACATTGGAGGTAAATTTCTGAAATTTTACACAATGTAGACTTAGTTTGAGCTTGTATTCACCCATTATTTGTGTAGTTGTCTTTGATTGTGATTTTGTATGGGATTTCTAAGCAAACAGGGGATTTCTAAGCCTGTATTCACCCATTGCCTTTGATGTTCTTTGGTTTCGCTCTTCCCTCTCTATAGTGTTTATTTACTAAGAAGCGAAGTGAGTTCGCATATTGAAAATATAGCTTCTTCCAACAAAGGTTAGTAAACAAACTTAAAATCCTTTAGAAGTAGAATGATTAATTTCTACATAAAATTACATATCCAACCAAAATTGAAAAAAATAATTAGTACATGAAATTTCAATATAGATAAATCCTAATAACTAATGCAAAGCCATATACCAAATGTACGTCACAAGTCCTCAATTTAGATAACCTTGCATTTTAGGTATGCTCAAAATCTATCAAATGCGTTATCCTCTTACTTGTGTAAGTTCTTTTTCGATTTGTGTTCTGACTTGTTGGCTTCAAGTTAGCATTTTGCCTGGGTTTCTACTTGATCTTGAAGAGCATGTTTGACCTACCGCCTATGCACAAGATTTGAGGTTTTTTGTTTAGTTCTCTAATTATATTTCATCTTGTGTTACGAAACATGCCATTGGTATTGATTTTGTGGAAATAAATCTATATAATCTTTTCAAGAATTTTTTCTCAGCTAAATGGGGTTTTTAGTTTGAAATCATTTATTCTCTCATTAAAATTGCTGCATTTTTCAAGAATTGACTAGATTAAGCTAAATATTTTACCAAATCATTCTTTTTATTTTTAACTTTCATTTCATACGTTGTGAAGTTTAAGATTCTAGACTCCAAAAAAAGGAAATCATAGATATATTCTTAGAGTTGTTAGCATGTGTAAATTATTCCCTTAAAAGTCAACTATTTCCATTAGAGCCATTATAGTCATTATGTGCATTCTATAGTCATTGTGTGCATTCGAGAGCTAATTATTTCACAAATACGGATGCTACAATGAAGTTTGGAAAATGATGCTTCATTTCTACATTCAAATACAGAAATGATTGTGTTAGCCAGTCGTTGAGACAATCATCCAGAGGGTAAACATGGAAGTTGAAGGCAACCCCGATGCTCCGCCACCTTTGATGTCAGTTGGACCCGAACCCTGTTCTGCTCACATGCCATATATTTTAGGAAACACAGATGACACCTCCTTCAACGAACTGCCATTACACCCGCCTCCTTCCTGCGAAGGTAAATTGAGTAGACATATTCTAAATGCTGCCTTTTTTTGTTTGTGAATAATTGAAGATAGTTATTAATTTGTTTTAAATGTCTATGATAGGGCATCTAGCTGAGCTTGGCAATCAAAATATTACACCCGTCGTGGAGCCCGAGGAGGCAATCAATGTTGGGCACGAGTTTGAAAGTGCAGAGACAGCAATGGAGTGGTACAATGACGATGCAAAGAAGGCAGGGTTTAGTATAAAAATTGGCAGCAGTAGGAAAAATGTTGCTGGTGTAGTTTGCTGGAAGTCATTAACGTGTAGTAAAGAGGGGAAGACTAATAAAGTGTACCGAAAGAAGCATAAAGAGCTAGCCCAGAGATCGAGCCATACAAGCCCCAAGTGTCTAATGAAGTGCATTTTGCTGAGGCAAGTCAACCGTAGACCAACACAAGCTTAGAGAACAAGTGTGATGTGCTCACTGCCGATCTATCTTTTTTGGAAAAGTAAATAACTATTATGTCTAGTAGATTCGGATGCGTAAACCTCTCATGTAAGGAATATTGTTCATAGGTTGATAGCGGGATTATATAAATATTTTTTGAGACCCGGTAGATATGAGTTATAGGTCACAACCGTGACGCCTTTTGCTTGCTTGTAAGTACTAATGAACACATTTTTTTTAACTCTGAAAAAAATAGTAGTACGTAATTGCTCAACAATGAACTTCATTGTGCACCCGGAGTCATATAATTGATATAATGATGGAGGACCAAGTGGTTAACCTGTTGGACATGATGTGGTGTACGACAAATACGGCTGCAGAGCACAATGTGCTTTATATGCATATTGGATATATTTTTGGGCATTTTTCCCTTTAATTTGTCAAGATTAGTTTATGACAGACAATATGAGTTAAGTTAAAATTTAGCTCTTGAATTCACATGCCTTATATGTAGACAGGTTAAAGCAAACAAAATGTCACTATTGAGGTGCTATGGTTTACAAGCAATGATGATCTCTGATTTTGGTCATTCATCTTAACCTATTTTGTGTCATGTTGCTGTTTGCCGGTTACTTTTGAAGCAGGTTTGTCAACATACTAGCATACGAGCAAAAACATGCTTCCTATTTTATGTGTTCATAGCGTAGTTGTCAACATATAAGTGTGTTTGTTGCTGGAGCATTAATTATTATAGTGATGCCTTCTGCAGGGCGATAGAAGAATGAATTGCCCTGGATAAGATATACGGCCTCCTTATATTGTTCTCCGGTGAAAGTACACTTTTTGTAATTGTATATGCTCAATCTCAATATCATTTGTGCGCTCAGGCCATTTGCATTTTGAATTCCAAGCTATAATGTAATTGTAATATATCTACAATTACAATGATGAATGTTTACAGAATATATGTTGCACATTAGGTTTTATATGTCAACATGATATGGGGGAATGTTGTCGAAAGTTCTGCTATGGTAAAAATTTGTGTCAATTAACTTCATAATTGCTAATTGTATTTCCTAAGCACGCTTCATGCTCTAATTTTATCGCCAATTCAATTGTGCACAGTTGATGGTATTATAGGAAAAAAATTCAAATCAACAAACGCAAGCGGCAATACCTTACGCTACTTCTAAGTAGCACACATCTGTGAACACTAAGCCCAAAGAAACAAATAGCCAACAGGTCGACAACATTGCACATAACTAGAGTTATACGCATAGTTTGTTTCAATATAAAGTCATACAAATATACTGATTTGTTACAAGATTGTATGGGAAATATTACAACATTCTCCCACATGATGTGACCGTTATTTTGTACTGAGTCTAGTGGTGATCGATACCTCAGCCTTCCAAAAGGCGAGACAGTCGTCAACGATCGTATTGGTTGCACTGGTTTAGGGATTAATGCTTAAGTACGAGCCTTCAGAACACCATATAAAGTCTCCTCATGGTAGTGAGCATCACGACTAGGATGGCTGCGCGTGGGCCCATGCACCATAGGCTCGTCAGAGCACGCGCATGCAATTCTCGATCGCGGACCAGCATGGTCCGCCTCATCTCGACCTCCTGAGCAATGTTTCCTTCTAGAGCATCTTCAAATTCGGAGCAGAAAGTAGTGAATCAAGGTGACAATGTTAAGGTTTAATCCACATTTGGGGTTTTCTGATTGGCCAAAAATTGTAGTCTGGGACCTTCGGGCTTTTGTTTCTGCACTTGAGGAGAAGCTAATTGGTGCTCCAATTGCAAAGTTTGATCTCCAATGAAGGATTTGATTGACGAACCCTAATTTTCAAACTTTGAATTGAGGTTTTTTTTTTTTTTTATTCTCTGAAAACTGAAGTTGCGGACTACATGGAGCTTGTTCTCATGCCTAAGACCATTCTAATGGAGGCTCCAATCGATCGATGTCATGCCCGAATGAAGAGATCAACGAAAGGGGGCACACTAGTAAAAAACTCGAAGTAATTGCCCAACAAATTCGTGATTTTTTCCATGCAACTGACTGTGGAAAATGGGGGATAATCCCTTCGTCGGAGTTTAGTCTCCGTTCCGGCAGCCGGCGGAGATCGGAAGCGATTACAGACGGTTGGGTTGGGGGAGGGGTGTTTTCACAATGAGGGGTGATATGTATCTGAAAATTGAATTTGTTTTTTGTTAAGGCCCGTGTTATTTTGGGGGGAAATAGGTTTGGTTGAGGTGGCGTGGGTCCTTTGTCCACCTAGGCTTCCACCTAATACTTCCCTCTACCTTTCAAAAATACTAGTGTTTTTGTAGAAAAATTGATGCATTGTACCACCAAAGATGCTTTGTGAATCTGTTGTGGAGATTTTTTTACAACACTCGTGAATCTTATAAAATAGGTTATTGATTTGACCAAAGTACAAATATTTAACTAAAATACTGTTTTTGCAGTGGAAGCTTGAGGATGAGAACAATAGCAGTTTGAATCAAGACAGTGACATAGAAGTTGAAAAGATTCACAGTCATAATTAACTAAGGTTTAGATTTTCACTAATGAACTAGTTCTCAATTAAAAAAGTTCCTTCGCCAAATGTATGGTGGAATTATCTCGCTATATGTACACGTGGCGGGAGGTTATTAGAGAAACCTACACATAGTAGGCCCTTCTATATGAAGGTCAGGGACGGACCCAGGATTTTTCGTAAGATCGAGCTGAATCTGGAGAGAAAAAAATAACCGGGTGCTTCCTCCGGAGCAATGCCCCCGAAAATTTTTTTTATCATACTATAAATTGTTGGAAATGGAATTACACTAGAAATGTTAACATAAAAATTTTAAAAATTTTTGACATTCTCCTTTGTAAATTAGTTTAAGGGAAATTGTATTCCCACCACGAAAATTATTAACCACACAACATTTTTGTATTTTTTCTAAATTAACCAAAATAATTTAATTAGCATACATAACCATCACCTTTAATTTTTTTCCCCTTTATACACCATACATCTTTGAATTTCTACCCAAGCACACCATTGTCACCGTCCTTCCACACTAGTACACCATCATTTCTTTTTTCTTTGTATACCACCTTCATGCGGTTTCAATTCAACCATATTTCTTTATCCCCCTTGTCACTACCATTTAAGTCCAAAACACTAGAATAAAAAAATCGGCATACTACAACTATGGATAGTATCAAGAGAGTTGATAGTCATCAAAATCAAGAAAGAACAACTGAATTTCGAAAAATCGATTGTATCAAGAATTAAATGTCTCCCTCCAATAAAAAGAAAAAACGATTTCAGCACAATAAAAAAATTCGATAATGGAGAAAGAAACTTAAACAAAACCCTTTTTTGCATCCCAACAAGAATATGGCCCTTTCTAGCGTATGACAAATTGCACATCTTTAGCTGTGGCTTTGGTGGCTTTGCATGGCCACCATAATGCAAGAGATTTTGCATTGGTGGTTGGGCCTACATGCTCGACATCGGCGATGAGTAGCGACCGAGAATTTACATTTTCTGGTGTATGAAGTCCATAATTTCAAACTTTTTAGTGTGAGGTTAAAGTAGTAAAATTAAGTGTGGTGTCAATATAAAAAATATATTTTAGTTGTGATGGATTTAAAAATGTGGTGAGAGTAACAATTTTGGTGATAGGAATATAATTCCTTTTTGTCACGCCCCCAATTTTAACAATAGCAGAAGCGTTTAAATATGTATCTCGATTCAAAACCGAGGGCGAGACTTTACAAATACAAGTTAAACACTATTGAGATGCTTTCGCTGCGTACTCTGATAATTAAATGCATTGTGAGCTACCCACAACGAAACCTCGGCCACGTACCGAAGTCTCGATCACATACATGTATCTTCTCCACCTTTGGGACGATCCGGCCACAAAGCTTTTAATTCAATACCTACAAGGTTATAGAAAATGGGAAGTGAGTACAAAGTACTCAGTGAATAACAACATGTATTGACCCACGCAAAAACAATGTAAGAAAGATCAATAGATGACAAAGATACATAGATACAAAGCTCGGACACATCACTAGTTTAGCTTCTACCTGTAAGCCATGCGATACAAATGTAAATTGCCAAGACCACACAGTAAGGCTATAGTACCACAAAGCAATACAATTACAATTTAAAACGGATAGATAGCGTCACTAGCGATGCCCAAGAACAAGTAACAATAGTTTACCCAAAGCAATAGTGCACCATCAATCATCAAAGGCCAATTATAATTAAAGGAAGGTACAAGTTTCAAAAGAGAGAGATCCAAGATACAAAGAGAAGAAGAGAGCCAAGGGATAGAAGAGGTAGAACTAATACATGTGTTACTCACCTCAAATATTTCTCGAATAATCCCAAGTGAAAAAATGTCATTAAAGTCTTGCTATCTCTCAATCAAAGCTATTTTTCGAGTTAGGACATGATAATGAGCATTTTCCAAGTGTAAAACTAAGTATTTGAATGGTTTTTAGGGTGTTTTCCCCCCTTCAACACCTTTGGACGAATTTAGGGAGGTTTGGATGGAATAATGGATGGGTTGGGAGGTTTGGGAACCTTGGGGGACTTCTATGTCCTTTATATAATAATTAAGATTAAATTGTTTTTAATAAATTTTGAATTCCGCCAATCAAATCGCGACATGTGGGATGACATGGCACCATACACTTCGACAAATTGCTCGAGAAGTCCTTATACTTTGTGTCGCCTTGTAATTTAGTCACCGAACTTCGATTTATGTTGATCAATAACTATAATCTTTTTTTTTACTTCAATTTGAGTAACAATCCTTTCATGTCTTCTAATACAATTCATGTAATTATTCCGTTGTCATCAAAATAACAACCATATAGCTTGAGGGTTAAATTTTCGCGGGATGTTACACTCTTAGTTTAAATTAAACCTAAAATATAACAATATTCCCTATTTAGTCCTTTTCTTTCACTCTATTTCCAGCTTTTCCTTTTCTTTGTCCAAGCCCTAAACGCAAGATTCAGCAAATTCCCCAATTTACTCTTGCAATTATCGAAAATCAGTAGAGGCCTGAGTGCTCGAATATCTGGCAAAGAGAAAAGAAAAGAAAAGGAAAAGAAAAGAAAGAAGAGGTCAAGCTTATCGTCTGAACTTTAAAGGTCGAGTTGTTCCTAATTACTGATGCAAAACTTCAAAATTCACATCAAAATTGAACTGCAAAAGTGGGATTTTTTTCTAGGGTTCTTCTTCAATCTTCACGTCACTCCTTCGTCTAGTTTTTCCTTTAAAAAAATTTTGTTTTGCTTTGTATTTCTGAAGGTTGGTTCTCGTTTGGACTTGTTTTGTGCCAAGGAAATGTTAGATTTAATTTTAGTGTTGGCTAACTAAATGAATTTAAAAAAAAAATTGAGTTTGGGCTACATAAAGCTCAGATCTAGGATGGACCGAGCTACAACTCGGTCCATCTCACTAGTTGATACGGCCCTTATGAGGGTCTACACAATTGTCCCAATAATCTTCTGTACATTTGACGGGAGACCATTACCATTAGGCCAATTGGCCTTCTATAGTTCTATTTCTTGTTGGATATCCGCCTACATGTGTGGTGGATTGTGACCTAAGCATAACAAGGTAATTTAACAGGGGTCGAAATAATTAAGTTGGTAGATTGATGATAATATTGCAAGTCTAAAATAAACATAGGAGTTTACTTACAATTATTGGAATCTATATGCATATCCTTAAAACAAGAGCAATTGTACCTATAGGTACAGTTATTTTCCCGCTTTTTTCTTTCGGTTTCTATAGGTACAGCTACTATTACGGTATACATTCTTTTAATAATTCTTTTAATTAATTTTCTTTTATTTCTTTCTTAATTTTTTTCCATTTTATTTCAGTGTTTCCATGTTTTCCCCTCTTACCATGTTTGGTAGAGATTGATTCAAATCCTTTTTTAATTACAGCGTGTTTTATTTTATTTTATCTTTTTTTTCCTATTTTTATCATTCTTCTTTTCCTCAACCAACCCGCACGCATTAGGTACTCAAATCCCCTTTCCTAATTCACTCCAATTCCTTCCATCTTATCTTCAATCAGATTTAGAAAATTTCAAATCTCCAGGAATTTTGTCTCATATGTGTATAATCTTACCACCTAATCTTTTTCAATTTGCCTACTTTTTTGAAATCAATCTAATTTTGGGATCCTATTTTCATCACTCATACAATGCTCCAACTCCAATACGTCGAGTGTGTTGAACACGATTATGTTTGACATGCAAACAGTCTGTTAAGCTTTGATGAAACGAGACGTGAAGTTGATCGAGTGGAACATCTTCAAAAGAAGCTCAAAGTCTTGTCTCTTTGGAGATTCAGAAAGTGGACAGTTCCCATTGGCTATACCAGGGAAAAATGTATCCAATCATAAAAATGAAAATATTACTCCTGAGCCTATAGTTGCTCCTAATGGAACCAATATTGATAATGATCTACAATGACTTCGTTGGATGTCATTGTGTGTGGGGTTATCTCGGGCGACGGTGGATCCCCGGGGAAAAAAATGATTGTGGTATTGTAATGGCGTGGAGTTTTTTCTTCACTTCGTTACATTATGGAACCTTTTTTTTTTTTGGTTAATGATAATCTTTAAAATATTTTTTTAATCACAAGTGGAAGGTAAGTTGAAATCATTATCTATCATATTAAAATTGCGTGTCGAAAATAAATTTTTCTTCTGATATTTTTTATATATAATTGAAAAGTTAGGAAATGATGAATCCACAGTTGGCTTTACTTGTGGATGCTCTTGGATTTTTTTGATTAGTGAGTAATAAATAGTTACGGTCAAATTGGACTTTTGGTTCAAGGTGACAGGATAAGAAGCTTTAAAATAGACTTAGAAAGTTTTTACAACTATTTGAATTGGGTACCATTTGGTGTTGAAATGAAATATACAAATCAAGATGCTCTCTTAATTTTTTGCTACAGAAATTTTTTGCCAATCTGCTCGATTTTTATTCCTTTAATCATTACTATAATACATGTGTTGAAAGTTTTTGGGTTATATTGTTGGCTATCCTAAAAAAAGTTAGTTTTATTTTCTTTTTCGTCTATTTGAACTGGGTATCATTTGGTGTTCAAATGAAATATACAACAAATCAAGATGCTCTCTTAATTTTTCGCTCTAGAAATTTTTTGCTAGTTTGCTCGATTTTTATTCCTTTAACCGTTACTGTAACACATGTGTTGAAAGTTTGTGTGTTATATTATTGGCTCTCCTAAAAAGAGTTAGTTTTATGTTCTTTTTTGTCTATTTTATTGGGATAGATGAAAGTGCGGGAAATATATTAGTGAAACTTGTTGGTTTTTCCAATAAATTTATTTATTTTCCTTGCACTGCACGGGTGTTAAACTAGTTTGTCTTGAGACTCAAGCAAGGCCCATTAGGGTTTGAGGATCCCAAATCTATATATATATATATATAGTATCAAAGACACAATGTTATTGTGCCTGAAGAAAGACGAGAGACGAGAGTCGTCTTACAAACAAGAAGTCGTGCGAGAGAGAAGCCGAAAGCGTGGAGAAAAAACTAAGAAGAAGCAACCTAAATGAGCTGAAGATTTCAGCCGGTTGCGTGCGTGATCAATTCCAAACGTTCGAAGAAATCAAAAGCAAGTTGAAACCTGATTCGCCCAAGAAGGCATGGGCAGTGGTCGATCAAACCGCGATATCTCATCATTCTGTGCTCCGATCAACGTGAAATTTGGACAACATCTTCCTAACTCATTATTCTTCAAATCCAACAGTCAAGATCAAGATCCGACGGTCCGTTTTGGAGAAATCCTCATGAGAATAGAGGCGATTTTGTTGTGAGACTTTTCGATTGATTTTGAGGTGATGTTCCAAGAATCTGTATTCTTGAGAAGAGTTGTGATTTGTATTGTTACTCTTGAAGCTTTGCCTTGTCTCTAGTTTTGTTTAGAGATTACTTATACTCATTCTATTGTTATAGTAGAAGATTGATTCGAGCTTGGGTTGTGGATGTATGTAAATTGCCAAATCACGTTAAATCTTTTGTTCATTTATTTTTCACGTTATTGTTTGGTTTTTACTCTATTTATTTATCTCCTATTGAGTTCTCACAAGAAGAAGAATTAATATTCCACTGCGACGTATTGACAAATTTTCTCCTAACATTTCTAATATACAGAAAAAAATAAAATGAATATAAATGAACGGTAAATACTTATTTGATACATGTGGACGATCTGAGAGGAAAAGATTCACACAAACACACATAAAATGTGAAATTGTTCTAGAACTCACCGTTGACCTCCGTTGATACAAGTCCAGTAAAACTCAATGTATGTCCCCTATTACTAATGTCCTGACATCCCTACGTGTGTAGATGGCACATGAATATAGGACCAGAAGAAATAGATTGATAGATAGCTACTCGTTTACACGTCACAAACATGAAAAACAATGAGGAGCTACAGTATCATAGTTAGTACATGTAAGAGCAAGATTAATGTTTGCGAAAAAAACTAAAGAGAAAAAAATCAAAGGAAAAAAACTAAGAAGACAAAACCTATTTTCAAATAATATGTAAGGGAAAAACTAGGGGGAAAACAAATTAAAAGATTTTGTTTATTTTTTCAAATTTTTTTTTACACATTATTTGTCATGCAATTTATATTTAATTTTTTACATAGTATAAATTTTTTTAAAGTTTATTATATATTATTTTAAGGAATGAAGGCCCCTCTTTTACCTCCCCCATAAATTTTTTTAAAGTTTATTATATATTATTTTAAAGAATGAAGGCCCCTCTTTTACACCCCCCCAAAATGGGTTTTCCCCCTTTCCCCATACATAACTTGATTTTATTAGAGTCTCAACACTAATCATGCTCTAAATGGAAATAAACTTGTAGAAGTCCCAACGTAAAGAAATGAGATCAACGGAGGAGCGAACTGAACTAATAATTCGTAGAAAAGTGAAAAGTTTATAAATGACTTTTATTGTCTCAGTATACATGAGGTTTAGTTTCATGTTCAAGGTCTACAGTTTGCTGTTACTCTTTTTTGCTCAATGCAGGCCTGATGATTGGTCTTCAACATGTACAATACAAACACTAAAATGAAAAAAGGATCAAAACAAGACAGATTTCCATGCCATTTCCAAGTTCTTCTGAGTTATATTTGTTCTTGTAACTATTGAAAAACTCCACTCATGTTTCGGTAGAATATCAGAATCCATTTCCCTCAGGAGGAAGTAGATTCTTACATTCATAAAAGCAAAGTGAAATCCAAAGGCCAATAAAGAACTTCAAACTCTCTGTTTCCAATACGTGCCCTGAAGCCTGGATCCGTATCTTCAAGAAGTATAACATATATCGTGATATTTAATTGAATAATTTACAAGAAGTGACTGACAGACAACTCCGTCGAGTTCCCTTTCCGCTTTTACGGAAAGCTCCTGTAGTTTGAGCCCAGACGACAAAAATATGCATGATCTGCGTGGGCAAACGTGCGCCAGATTTTCTTTGTCAAAGGAGAACTAGTTATATAATTCATCAGCAAACCTCAAATAAGCATTTAGCCTGATTGCAGAAACAAGGGAAGTGACATTTTAATCTCCTTGCTGGAAGAAAGTATAATCTGAGCTTGATTCGTTCTTTGTAACCTGCGCAAAATTGTTGTCACCTTAATGTGGAATAGGATTTCAAGGGTTATTTACATAGAGGAAATTTCACTTTCACATAACAATTGAAATGATCAATAATTTTGAGAACAAACTATGATACCGATGTATTGCTCAAGACTGAAATAAGATGGTACATAAAACCAAGGGGCAAGTACTTGTGGTCTTTCAATTTTTTCATTATTCTTGACAAGTCCTCAGATTATAAACAGAAAATATAACAAACTAGGATGGAATAGCAGTTTAAAGATAACTAAAACAAATCATAGAAATCACTAAGTGCAACAATTTTATCCACTTGAAAATCATTTATTTGAGTAGATGAAGTTCTTAACTTTTTGTTTTCCTGGTGGTAGGTATTTGAAAGCAAGCATGTCAAAATATTTGTAAAGCCTACAAAATAAAGCTTCAGGAAAAGAGACAAACCTCAGCCGTGCGTGAAGATCCAGTAGGAAGCATAGAAACAAGAGAACTCCAAAGAACTGGGTCTGTTAAGGGATCAATAGCATTGTAATTAGTAAGAAGTGGAGCAGACAGAAGAGGAGCTAATGGGTATGAATTCCTCTGTATAGATAATCCTCCACCAATCCCAGATGCAACTCCAGGTCTCTCATCTCCACCATCATGCCATGATTTCTCAACTGTCTTCCCAAGGTCAATTTTTCTAATGCTACTTTTGTTTTCATTCTCGTCATTCTCATCCTTTTCTTTCTTTTTCAGTGCACTCTCCTGCAGGGTCTTGAATGCTGGCGACTTTGACAAAATGCTCATTGCTGACACTGTTTTGTGCTTTTTTCCATCTAGAGACAAGCCTAGACGCGGCATCTCATACGGCTCAGTGGGCTTGTTTGAACTCTCTAGAGCTTTAAGTTCACTGCCAATGTCTTCCTGAGAGCCATACCTTGTTTCATCTATTAATTTTGCATGAGAATCTGTCGGACAGGATTTGTTTGCTCCCCACCATTTGATGTAACTTGACAAATCGATCTTCCTGTCTATGCAGAAACCACCTACATATTCGCTTTCTATCCTTGTCTCATCAC
The DNA here is from genome assembly GCA_963692815.1 of Nyctanthes arbor-tristis. Taxonomy (NCBI): domain Eukaryota; kingdom Viridiplantae; phylum Streptophyta; class Magnoliopsida; order Lamiales; family Oleaceae; genus Nyctanthes; species Nyctanthes arbor-tristis. Next base: position 18,349 of record CAVNYN010228955.1, on the reverse strand, counting down.
CTGAGCCTTTAGTAGTAGATCTCTATTAAGCAATTAGCAATCGACTAGTGAAGAAAACAGCATAAAACTTTTTAAAATGTCAAATGCCAGAATGGCAATAAGAAACGAGATATATTATCCATCTACATTAAAAGTACACTTACCATAAATAGTGTTGTTGAAGTAAGCAGCTTCAGGCAGATCGACCGAATTGTGAATCCCAGCGACTGATTTGACAAGGTGAAATTTGAAAATAAAGAAAATGAAGTCAAGTATCAGGGCAAACTGAGGCTCAGAATTCAAGTTGAAGCATTAACATTCCAAATAATGGAATGCACAGATGATAACTAATCCATACCCATACCTCGTACAGCTACTTTCGTGTATAAAAAGCATACCTAGAGAGTGGACGGTACTTGGAGATGCCCCTTGAGAAACCACTGCTCTTTCTGCACAAATATGCTTCATAAATCATAAGAGACGACAAATATTCATTATTGCTTGAGGGATAAACAGAGTATATACAAACCTTCTAAGTGATGCGAGATAATCCTCTCTAGAGAGATTTTGCATCTCTTCAAGATCTCTTGTATAATCTTTCACCTGTGGACCGCCGGACCCCAATTAGCTTTATCAATACAAGCAAAGAAAATAAACTGGATGATTATAAATAGAGAAGGCTCAACTCAAAAAAATTTCAGTCAACCACTCAGATTATAAATCAAAGAAATTCAAAGACGGAGATCAGAAGTGCTTATGATTGTTTCATCATAGTGAAATATGCAAAGTCTTACAGGAAAGTTTATGAGTGTTCCAGGGCCCCAATATTTTAAAGCAGCAAGATCATATGCTCTGGCTGCAGCTTCCTCATCGTCATAAGCCCCTACAGCATACTGAATTGTCAATATATAAAGTGCAAACTAGTCATTTACGGATTCCAAGAATTATGCTGATCAGACTACTCACCCAAGTAAACTGTCCGGGCAAGTGATGCGCCATCGGAGATCAATATCATCCCAAATCCATGAAAAAGAAAAAGTTAAACATCCTTCCAAATTGGACACTTAATTAGGCATTATAACAAGCATTAAATATACACAACTACATGCTTACAAAAGAGAGAGAGATTAACCTTGCTTTCCCTTCTTGTTTTGGCTTTGATTCCAAGTACTTTTATCCCAGAGATGAGCTTCATAACGGCCAGTCCATCTATGCCTGGCATCAATATCACAATTTCAGTAACGCAAAATTTCCTAAGATGATGTTCGGTATATCGTTTTGATAAACCTATCTCAGAAATATTCAATCAGATACAAGTGATATGACCAAATATAAAGCTTTCGAGGAAAAAACTCCAAAGCATGAAAATGAAAATAATAAGAAGATGGTTTCCCATGATTTAAAACTAGTACCTTATCATTACCAAACTCCCAACATTCACCGTGATTTGAGATAAATGTACAAAATACAAAACGAAGGTAGTTGCGCAAGTACTCTGAATTAAGCAATTGGATCATATTTCCAGATTTATCTAAACTTTAATCGACTTTTCCAGTTATTCATAAAGTAAATAAAAACACAAACAAACATCAAGCACGATATAGAGGGAGGAAGTAGAGCACATATTACTGCATAATATACCTAGTAACACCACGATAAACAGAGCTGCGCTTGCCAGCGGTGCAAGGGGGCATTTTACTGATCCTCTCTTTCGCAGTACATCCTCTCTCTTTCTTTGCCTTCTTCAGACCTCTGTAAAGCAAAAGCTGATCACTGTCTAATGGAAAAGAGCCGCTTCCGAGCTTTCCCCACCTACGCCACCGCCACCACCACCACCGAATTCTTCAAGCTTAGTAGGCTCAGAGGAAGAGGAAGCCATGGAGAAGTTTCTGAAGCCCTAAGAGACGAAAATCAAGGTGATTGGAGATACGTGTTGACTGTCGATGGATATTTGTGTGTGGGGAAATCTACAGAGACAGAGAGGGGAGGGAGAAATTGGAAATGACGGATGTGTCCCGAATTGCAATCGGGTCATGAAACGGGTTATAACGGCTATGAATAGGTGAGGGCAATTTTGGAGTTTCAGATGTTTTTGAAACTGTTGCATTTCGGTGAGTCATCAAACCGCCCATGTGGCAGTTGACGGTCGACAACATTCGTTTGATGCTGTCTTCGTTGTATTTCATGCATCAAAAACGGCATCGTCTAGCTGCGCCGCCGTCATCAACCCCCTCCCCCTCTTCTTCTCTTTCAAAATGTTGCCCGATGATGCTTTTTGAAACTTTGAGGGTAGAAGAAGAGGTGAAAATTTGTATTTAAAAATTTCAAATTCCTAAAAGTTTGAAGTTTTAACATCTTTGTCCATTTTAAGGACTTTTCCTTTTTTTTTTGAAAGGTCCTTTTTTATGGATTTGATTTTGTTTAACTGCTTTGACTCTCATTCAATTATAATTAGAAATTATAATGAGTTGAATTGAGTTGTGAAAATTTAATTAGAGTTTGAAATATATAGTGATATTTAAATAGTTGTTAAATCAGTAGTCAAATCTGTAATAAGTGAAATTATAATTTGAAAGATCTCTTATCAATCAGCTAGAACATTATTATGCTAAGAGTAATGTTATTTAGCACTACTGATACTTGACACCATATCAAGGTGGCATTAAATGATAAGTTGAATTAAATTGATCATTTATTTATTCATTTAATTTCACTTATCATTTAATGTCACATTGGATGCCACCTAGAGTGATGCCAAGCACCACTGGTGCTACATAATATTATTCTTATGCTAATGGATATATACCTTCTATAACTACATATATAGTTGGGTAATAGAAGGACAAATTGAAATAATTGTTTAAGTGCTTGTTTGATTCCTATTGTTTTCTCAAATTATATTTTTACTTACAATTGATTTAACATTTGATTTGATAACTGCTCAATTACAATCATATTTTTCAAACTTTTTTACATTTTTAATACACATTCTACCTCTCTCCTCATTATAATTTCTCTAAATCTAAACAAATAATGAGAATCAAACAAGCTCTAGATTTGATCAGTTAGTTCATAACTAATCAAGGCAAATAAGAGCTACTCAAGTCAGAAAAAAAATTGTGGTTTCTTATCTGGTGTGTTTTAGATCGGAAGAGCACACGTCTGACTACATGATATATCATATGGTGTTATACTATATAGTAGTACTAAATTAGGAATTGTAGATCTGCTCAAAAGCAAACCATTAAGAAAATACACTGCAACATTTGCTATAATTTTTTGTGAGAAATAATTTTCAAAATTTTAAAACATAATAGGTAAATTTCACATATCGTCCCCAATCTTTACACTTAGAACCACCTAGGTCCCTAACCTTTTTTTAGCGTGCTGGGTCCTCAATCTTTCATAAACAAACACAATCCATCCAAAATTTTGTTAACTCATGGGCCAAATTACCTCAATACTCTTACCTTTTAAATTTTAAAAAACAAAAAGAATTTAAAAATTTTAAAAATATATAAAAATAAAAAAAGAAAAAAAAATGAAACTGAAAGGGGGAGGCCCCCCTCTCACAGCCATTTCTGGCAGCTCCATTTCTGACAGCTTCAAGCTGCTGGAAATGGCAGATTTTTTGCCATTTCCGACCCCTAATTCTTCTGTCATTTCTGGCAGTACCCCCTCAAGATTTTTCTGCCATTTCCGGCAGCTTCAATGGCAGTGAGACAGGGGCCTCCCCCTTTCAGTTTCAATTTTTATTTTTTTTCTTTTTTTCTTTTTATATATTTTTAAAATTTTTAAATTTCTTTTGCTTCTTTAAAATTTAAAGGGTAAGGGTATTGAGGTAATTTGGTCAATGAATTAACGAAATTTTAGATAGATTCCGTCAAGAGGGACTTTTTGTGCTTATTTATGGAAGGTTGAGGACTCAGCGCGTTAAAAAAAGATTACAGACACAGACGATTCTAAGTGTAAAGGTTGGGGACGATATGTGAAATTTACCCAAACATAATTATGAGAAATGTGAAAATATTTTTCATAAAGAATGCATGGAAAACTAAAATAACGTTTCTCTCATCGATCAACTTTCACATAAGCGCTTGGTGTACGTAGGGGCTTAGGCAGGGGGTTGGCCATCTTTTGCCCCGACACATACTATTTTGACAAAAATATATTTTTTGACTATATAAATAATTGTAAAAAAAATTTAATATATAAATTAGTATTAATCTATATTTTTAGCACACCCCGATATCTATGACGGGCTCCGCCCTAGGTGTACGACAAAAATGAAAATAAATTATACCTTACAAATTGATGAGTTTTTTGTTTTCTACTTTTATTTTAATTTAAACCTCCCATACACAATTATTCAAGGTGTTTTCTTATATAGTTTCAAAAGGTATTTATTATTGTTAAAAAAATCACAATGTAGTAAGATTTTATTTTACATTTTACTTTTTACTGTTTTGTTCAACCATCGCTTTAAACTTTAAAGATAGCATTCTCAGAATTGAATTTTTATTTCTTTCCTCCCTCTTAGCTATAGTTTTTTCAACACACGTATGATACACGGAATGACCGTTTACTTACCTTTAGTTAACATGTTATAATTGTGTTTACTTAAACTTTTTCCTTATTTATACACGTATAATAAGATAATTATTATCCAAAAAAGTTACCCTCAAAAGTAAACTTTTTATCCAACAGTGCTTGAATTTTATATAATTTGCTCACATAAACGAACTAATTAATTAAGAATTACCGAAAATCTCGGTTTGAAATTTGATAACTTGGTTGATTGTTCAAACTAACTTTATGCCATTTTTCACCTCGAGGATTTGTCATTTGGAATTATTTGTTTCTGGTACCTCAAACTCCCATCTGTTTTCATCTTTCCAGCTGGTCTGCTTGCACTTTCTTCTATATATAAGTGAAAAGAATCTTAAAGAAAATACTTGATTTCAACGTACAAATTGGTGTCTCATGCAAATTTGAATCGGAACGACCAACCTACTTGGCTTTACAACGATTCATGGGTTGGTATGTAGTCAGTTAATTATGATGGATGTTTCTGACTCAGTTAAAAGTGTAGCCAATAGTCTATGAGGATCGGCCAAACTGTTTGATATAAATTTAGCTTTGGCAAATATTTTAACAAACAATTACGAGTCCTTCTAAAGAACCAATTATTGGTTCTGTTAATATATCAATACAGTTATAAAATACAAGAAATCACTGGTGGTACTAGTGATTTCAAAAATTAACAGTGGTTTCTTACATTTTATTACTGTATTAGTAGATTAACATAACCAATCATTACTTCTTTAGAAATTTTGAAAAATTATACCCTTACTTTTCCCAAAAATTAAGAAAAGTTATTAGAAAAGTAAAATTTTCAAATGATTTTCTAATAATATCCTTATTTAATGAAAATAATAATAGTTATTTTCTAAGCATATTAAATGAAACTATTTTTGTAAAAGGATAAATAATAAATCCTTGAATTAGAAACAAGCCTATATTTATATTTATTAGGTCATCCAGAAAAGGAATATAAGTCTATAGAATTGGGACCGAGGGAGTAATTTGCAAAAATAACAATGAGATTTCTTTCCCTTTTTGTTTTTCTATTACGAATCAATCATAAACCGTATTAAATTTTTTTAAGATATGAGTTTTTAAGGAACCACCAGGGAAACCAAATGTGGTTTCTCGCGAATAGTGAAAGTTTTCAAGGGACCACCCTCTAATACGGGTTCCTCACTGAGGAGGTCGTGTCGATCCTTTAGAAAAATTCTTCATTAGCCTGCCATATTGGCCATGGGGAGGTCTTTGTGGGCAATCGAAACTCATAACATGTTTAAACCAAATTTGACCTACACCTATATGGTTAGGAATGTTTAAACATTAGATATTTGGTGTCATATAGTAATGTGGTATAATAACAACATTTCACTACGCCATCTTCAAATTATATATATCAACGGTTGATCTTGTACCATATCATTTGTCTAGTGTTGTACATTTTTACCTATATCTGGCACTCTCAAAGTTAACCGCTTAACACTAAAAAAAATGGTATAGTGTTGGGATTTTAATTTCCAATAAATCAAGGTGATGATAATCAAATTCACTTTCATAGGTTATAGCCGAGTATTGAAGTGCGTCAGATTACTACAGGAAGAAGTCTAAAATTGGAATAATCTTGGTCTTGGGCTTAAATTGAAGTAATTGTCTCGAGTGGCCTTTTTACTCTTTTGCCCATGACATTGTCTTGGAGGAAACCAACTGCCCCTTCCCAAAATTCAAACACAGAGAGTGAGTGAGAGAGGGGAGTTACTGCCTTCCCAATGTGATTCTTGTTGATTCTCCCATCGGGTTTAGAGTTGTTGCTTAGTATTTCTTTGTGGTAGAGTTTGAATATGTGTTTTGTTTGTAATTTGTAATTTGCTCATTTTTTAATCCATTTTTTTAATTATCACACCTTACTTACATTTTCCATCTATAATCATGCATATACATGATACATCTCAACACGCAAGCGGTCCATGTGTGCAATCTCTCAAGCTTGACAAAACTATAAATAAATATATGTTTTATGTTGGTAATATCCTTTTAATTGTCATACAAAACTTTTATAGTTTGATTGCAGCGGCTCGGTAGTTGGAATAGTAGCAAAGAAAGTAAATTTTTCACATGGTAGAGAACATATTGAAGTTATTTATTAGAAAGTTCTTTGATGATCTTACAATGAAGAGAGAGGCTCCTTTTATAGAGAGAATGAGCCGTTATATCCACACTTGTAATATGACAGAGGATACAACTATTTTTCATTTTGTTACCACAAGTGGATAAAATAGATTCTCTAATATAATTATTTTACAACACGTCAAAATAAGGGTTGATTATCTACTATAATTATTTTATAATATGCCATAATGAAATAGATTTTTGGAATAAAGTAGTCTTCTACAGCTAAAGTGTCAACCAGTTGTACAACAGTCAAATACTAATTGACTCGCTCTTACAAATTATATACAGCCAATAATAAGTAGTAAAAGAGCTTGATCGGAGAGGTAGATACATAAAAGAATATGAAATGTAAAAAGAGTACGTAATATGTACCATCATCTATTATCATATGTATACTACACTTCTGTAAGACATTAAATTATTAGTTTTAGAAAACCTTGATATCCGTTTTTATAATTACTTAAAAAGTTTATTAGAATCATTAGAGAAAACATTGGTACTCAAGAGTATTGAACTCTCAGTGATCAGGAAGGAATCTACAAGTAGACTCATGAATTCACTTGTGAATTTCTTATTTATTTTTGATACTATTGAATTACTAGAGTTTTTTCAAGAATTAGTTCAAAAGAAAATAAAAAAGAAAAGAGAATTACTGAGTTGACCACTTGAGCTGCTAGTCAATATATGAATTATGAATTTTTATATCATTACTCCTTTGATCAGTTTTTACCCTAATATTTTTGTTGGCTTGGCCGTATTGAACGTTGGAAATTCGAACGTTGGACTCTCTACCGTTAGATCTTCCTTTTAAATTCCTCTTACAACCCGAAACTTCCATCCCCAACCTACTCCCATCAACTCCAAAAACACACCAGACAGAGAAACAATGAGGCAGAGTTTGAGAAATTGAAATATATAAAGGAAAATCAAGATGGGTATGGTTATTGTGATTTCTCTGCCATTGATTCTCTTCTCCATATGTCTCGGTTTCGGTTGCTATTTACTTGGAAGAGCTAAAGGGAGACAAGAAGTATACACCAATGCCCAAGTCTTCAGTGCACCTGCGCCGCCGCCGGGTGCCGATGGTGGAGTTGCGACCGAGTCTCATCCTTTTCCGCCACCGGCCCTGTCCAAAACGGACAATTCAGACAAAGTCTAAGGCTGTCTGACGGGACACTTCGGCAGCGATTTATGTAGAGACGTTGAGTACGAATTGTTTGATCTGCATTCTTGTATTTTATTGTTTGTTTATATACCTTTTTTTTTTTTTTTTTTTGGGGTGCTTACAATTGGGCGTGTATGGAATGGACGAATGGTGTGTGTATACTCTGTACAATTTGTAAACTGAATAAATTGTACAGTGTACTTCAATATTTTGGACCTGGGCAGCTGAGGAAAATCAGATTTTATTGCATCTTAAATTAGTTTCATGATCAGAGCTGAGGTTTCAATTCTTCTTCCATTTCAAAAAATCAAAGTAAACAAATTTTCAGTATTTTGAAAAAAGTTTAAAACTAGAATAACTTGAAAATATCACACCAATGTTCTAATGGGTTTTTCCTGGAGAAAGAGAGGGGCAAAAAAAGAAGAAGAATAGTCCTACAAGTTTTGACACGTCATTTTCTTCCATTCCACGCAGTAGACGGGTCTTCTTACGACAAAAGATCGACAAGTACTCTTGGAATAAAAATTGGAAGCGTTCCTAGTTCGATATTCACATTCCCATTATCTAAAACTAAGCAAGTTAATAATTTCCAACCATGTGATCTAGATGAGGAGGAGCCTAATTAAGAAATTTGTTTTAGATTGGAACTGATATCATATAGTTTGATTTGACACTGTTACTTGTTTAACTTTCATAATCTTTTAGAATAGTATTTGTAGAACTAGACTAATTGCAGACTAAACAGAGAGAGAGAGAGAGAGAGAGTCTATATAGTTCAAGTAGTTGGATAATTGAAATATTTATGAATACTAATATTAATGAATACTAATTAATGTAAACAGACGTGTGATGTGAATAAAAATGGAAACTGGAATTTCCCAGAAACATGTGTTAACAATAAATAAATGGATGGACTAAATAAGAAACCATAATATAATAGTCATTAAACAAGAAAAGATAATAGTAAGTTGTGGCACTCTAAAGTGCTAAAAAAATTTCATAACCGAGACACTGATACGTCATATGCTCGACTCTCTACTAAATACCTTAGTACTCAATCAATTTCTCCACCCCTTGAGAAACATTGTATCTCACTACATTGCATATTTTTTGTTTTTATCACGCTTAAAGGAAAGTATTATCCATTTTATTACTAAGAGCCTGTTTGGTTAGATTTATAAAGTCAATTTATAAAGGGAATTTATAAAGAGTGAAAATGAGTGGTGGAGATTTAGATCTTATTTGATTCTATTTATTTGTTGAATTTATAATGATGAGAGATGTAGAATGTGTATTAAAAATGTAAAAAAGTGTGAAGTATGTAGTTGTAATTGAATATTTGTCAAATCAAATGTCATATCAGTGGTAGGTAAATTTATAAATTGTGAGAATAAATTGAATCAAACAAGCTCTTAATTGAAGTTTGAAATGTGTAGTGATTGTTGAGTAGTTGTTAAATCAACAGTCAAATTATTGTATATAAATTTATAAATAAAAAAAATAAACTATGCTAAACAAAATTTCATAATGTTGATTAATTAATTAATTAATTAATGCTTTTAAGTTCAACGTTTACAAAATTACTCTTTAGTTTATGGGAGCATCTAGCATATTCAACAAGTCAAGTTTTATCATGTTACGAGCTGATAGGAAAGGGAAATTTCTCTGCATACAATATTTACTCTATGACTACTCGACCAAGTAGAGGAGACGATAGTGGAGAAACGAACCTCACTAGGCCTTAAGTTGGGTTACAAATATAGGGTGTAATGTAACAGCCTACTAAATGCCTCATTATTTCCGTCAGCCTCCAAGTTTCTTCTTTTGCATGAAAATTAAATTCCACTCGGTGCTCTAGTGTTTCTATATGTTTTATGGGGTGTCAATAAAGTGATCATTAGTCTTGCGCGCGAAAATCAAGACAACAGAAATTCTGGGAGCAGAGCAGAGGTTTCCTGTAAATGCCACCTGCTGTCATGGCACTGTCACCAGGATTGAAGCTTCAATCGCTCTTTACTCTCTCGCTGATCTTCTTGTCGGCGACGGCTTTGGTTGCCGCGGCGGATTTTACCAACCGGCGTAGTAAATGGCAAACTCTGAGCGGTAAATTTTCTTCTTTCTGCAAGTTTGGATAAAATTGGTAACTTCTATACTTGTTGCGAAAAAGTCCAATATGGTTATGAGAAGGAATTTGATGCTTATTTTGTTGTATAATTTTTTTTAGGCTGCCCACTGCTAAATTGAACCGACAAGAATGATGAACTTGGTAGATATTTTGTTTTCTAAATTTTAGGTAATTGAGTAGGGAGTATAAGAGTTTTCAAACTGCTGATTATAGAAGATTTAAGTTTTCCTTCAGCTACATAACTTGAACTATTCTCAGTGATAGAATGTTTTCCTAAAAATCAAATCAGACTGGCTTTATTTTTAGTTGACTGTAAAGACGCCATTTGAACGTGTATTTTTCCCCTTCATTCTTTTCAAAAATCTCTTCAATGTGCATGTGAAGCACAGCCTGTTGGCCTCTTCTTGAATTTAGTCAATTTTATTCAACTCTTTCCTTGAATGGATTCAAGTTTTTTTTTTCTTTCTTTTGGTAGAATATATTTATTTGCTCTGTGCCTTATATAATTTCCTAGAAGGATTTCCCTGTCCCATTATAAGAATCTCAAAATAGAATTTCTTGTGCCAGAGCGGTACTTCGGGCACTGATTCCTACACTCTTGTTCATGTAACCATCAATTCATATCACTATCTTTTGGTTTAATTTCGCAGGAGATGCACCATTAGTCGTGGCTCATAATGGATTTCTGGGATGTTTCCTGCTTCTAGCGAAAATGCTTATATTTTTGCTCAGTCTACTAGCTTATTGAATGTAATCTTATGGTGTGACGTACAACTTAAGAAAGATGGAGTTGGAATATGCTTTCCAGATGCCATGCTGGACAAGGCTTCAGATGTAGTAGTTTCTTCCCCGACAGAAGTCGTGACTACCTTGTTGATGGAAAACCTACTCATGGATGGTTTTCTGTGGATTTCACGCTCGACGACTTAAAGTATGTCGGTTGTAAGTATATGTAATTGAGCATCATGCATGGCTTATCAACCAGCATATCCTTAAAATTTGTACTCCACAAAAGTTAAAAAATGTATTCTATTCTCGTGATTTGAGAAAGCGTTAAATCATTTTACAATTATTCATAATCATAAACAAAGCAAGTGATGTTTAGTTTTCTTAGGCCTTAACTTGTAATAATTTAATGATTATTAGATTTATTGCATCTAACCGCCTCAAAGTAAGCATTCCAAGACTGACAAGACATTAAATAGCTGACACTGCTGAACATTAGATCATCCACAGGTGCAGGGTTTACTTAGATGATGTGTGCTTTTGATGTATTGAGAGGTTGCAGTTAAAGTCAATAAAGGGAGTTCAGATTTTTTAAGATTATTTATTTTTATCCTCTAGATATATTACAAAGTAGTGACGAAGAAAAATGCTCAATATGGAATTCAAGCAAATAAGGGCCCTGCGACCCCACGATTCCGGCTGAATAAGACCCGGAAGCCTTTTCACTGCTGCATAGCTTAATTGTAATTTATTTCAACTGCAAAATTTTTTTTCAATTTTTTCTTTATATATCTTCTAGATGTCACATAAGCCTGCTAAATTTCGGGAAACATTATTATTCTCCTTGTATCATTCACAGTGAAACAAATGCTTGGTTCTCGCACTCAATATTTTGATGGTGAATTCCAAATACTCACAACCCAAGAGGTGGTCAATATCACCAAGCAATCCTCATTACGGTTAAATCTTGAGGTGATTGTCAACTCTTTGTTTTTTCATTAAACCTGATGTTTTCAGTTTATAATGTTATTGTTGTGTGATTAATCAACCTCAGTTTGTTATAAATTATATTTGCAGAACATCCCCTTCTTTGCCAGCACAATCTGAGTATGAGAGAGTTTGTCTTTTCTGTATCTAGAAGTATTGGGATTGATTATATTTCATCACAAGAAGTAGACTTCTTGAGAAGTATCCAGGCGCAATTTAGACGCAACTCAACAAAGCTTATTTTACGGTTTCGCAGACAGGATGAAATTGAGCTTTCAACCAACCAAACATACAGTTCTCTTTTGAAGAACCTTTCATTTATCAGTACATTTGCCTTTGGTATTCTCGTTCCCAAAGATTACATATGGCCTGTAGACAGTGAAACTGTATATTTGGAACCTCACACCTCTATCGTTTCTGATGCTCATCAAAAGGGTTTAGCAGTTTTCGCATCAGAATTTGCAAATGACGCTACATTGGCTTATAATTATGGTTTTGATCCAGTAGCTGAATATTTATCCTTTATTGACAATGGAAACTTTTCTGTTGATGGTGTGCTGTCTGACTGCCCAATAACTCCATCCGCGGCTATCGGTAAGATAGCCACAACCTTTTACATAATCACTCTAAAAAAATATATTCTTTGTTCTGCTCTAAGCTACCCGTGTTACTAATTTTTTAGGAAGAATTTGATTTCGATAAAATCAGCATTGGCCTTATTGTGTTCCTTGTGACGGCACATTTCACCACTTCCATTGAAATTCCCTCTGCTCCTTATCCAAAAATGAAGCTTGCAAATTTCGGTCCAATTGAGATTCAGGTCAAATCTAAGAATGGAAATTAGGGCCATCAAAACTGAGATGCTGTCCTCTAGTCTTTCTTTTTTTGCATGGTTGTGCCAAGTCCTTATTTGTTCACAAATAATATTTATTTGCTTTAGTCTATAATTATTTGCTAATATATCTTCTCCTATTCACAATAAGGTTCTCTGACATTGCAGATTGTTCTCTCACATAAGCAAAATGGAGGAATTGCATGGTATTCTTCTCAACTTTTAGTGATATTTTTACGAAATTATGCCTTTATACTTCTTTGTCGGGCAATATTTTGTACGGTGAAGATTGACAAAATTTCCCTTCTTCCAGCTCCGTTGTTGATAATTTCATCAGAGGGAGCAAGTGGAGACTATCCAGGTTGTACTGATTTGGCATACAGTCATGCTATTTCAAGTGGTGCTGATGTTCTCGACTGTCCTGTCCAGATGACCAAGGATGGAATACCTATTTGCTTGGGTTCTATAAACCTAATGAACAGAACAACTATAGTTCAATCATCTTTAAACAACCATGCTACAGTTATTCCAGAGCTTGGCTCAGAGAATGGCATATTCACCTTTAATCTCACATGGAGCGAAATCCAGAGATTGACCCGTAAGTTGAAAACAAGTTTCCCCCAATATGTAACCTAAGCTCATTAGAGTTCATCTGATTTGAACTGTTAGTTGTAATACTGTTAAGATTTTCTTAGATTTGTGTCTGGATGTGGATTCTTTTGCATATTTTAAAATAAATAGTAATTTATCTCAGATACTCTAGATGATAGAAGTAAAGAAATATCCTTGAATAAACAAAATAATGGATCAAAAGACCATCCAAATGTTTCTTGCATATACCATGCCATCCTTTTCAAATCTGTGCACAAAATTCTAGTTGGATTGTTCACTCATATGCATTATGTCATTTACTATCATGGTGTTTATTGGTTTTAGGAATGTAGATTAAGTTCCTTACCTCAAAATTGGTGCTTTAACAATGTATTCATATTTATTTGTTCAATTTTTGTTACAGCGGCTATGGCAAATCCATGGAAGGACTTTTCATTCTTTAGGGATCCTATATTCAGAAACTCTGGGAAATTTGTGTCTTTGTCTGACTTTTTGGCTTTGGCAAAGAACGAAGCATCTGTTTCTGGTGTCTTGATTGGGATAGAGGTGTGTTCATGTGTTCCTAAAGAACTTACGCTCTTACTAATTTCAGGATTTCCATTAAACAGCTCAAAGAATATAAGAGAGATTTTCTTCAACTGCTGTTTCATGCTAAATATTTCCTTCTCTCTTATTAGATCCTTAGATGTTCATTATGGTAACAGATACAAACTTCCTTTACTGAATTGAAAGGATATTGTTACTTGCAAATTTTACTGAATTCATTGAAATAACCATCTTCTAAACAAATGTTTCCTTTTACTGATCATGCACTAAATACCGGCTGTCAGTTTCAGAAACCTTAAATTTTAATCTTCTCCAAATCTCAATGTGTAAAAAAGGCCTAAACTTAGCTGAATTCCAAATATTTCATTAAAAGCTTCCATGTCGATAGTCTTTGCTCTTTTGTGTACCTTTGGAAGATTCATATGATGTCAGTTGAGTTTCACATGAAGTGCGAAAAAAATCTTAATTTATAAGAAGATGACGTGCCTGTCTTAATAGGTCAAAAGGGCTTATCTGCAATATGATCCGGTATTATTTCATGCAGCATGCTACCTACCTAGCAGAAAGACAGGGATTAAGTGTGATTGATACAGTTCTAAAAGTATTGGATGAAGTTGGTTACAGTAATCAGACGATCAAGAAAGTTATGATTCAATCCACTACCTCAAGGAGAAAAGCAACTATGAGCTTGTTTATAAAGTGAACGAGAATACTCGTGATGTCCAGAACTCAACCATCATGCAGATTAAGGAGTTTGCCAAATGAGTAGTAATCACCAAAAAGTCTGTCTACCCAACTGATAAAGCCTTCCTTACTAGTTTCACAGATGTGGTGCCAAAACTAAATGCATCTGATCTCCCTGTTTATGTGCAACTCTTCAGTAACGAGTTCCTATCTCAGGCATGGGACTTCATGGTAGATCCTTACACGGAAATAAATGCATTTTCTTTAGAAATGGGCATCAATGGTGTCATAACAGACTACCCTGCAACAGCAGCTAAATACAGACGTAAGTTTACCCACGACTTGCTTTTGCTAGTGAAATATGTCAATCTTTCTGCCATTGATTTTAAGCTTTCATAAAGTGTTGGAGGATATTGTTTTCAAGGAACAAACTCCTTTTCGCTATGATGCTATACTTCAGTTCTATGTTGCCTTCTTTAATATTAAGAGCATCTCCAATACGACAATGTTAATGAAATGTCTTTTGACAATTCGCAAAAACATTGCTTATGTGGCATAATTAATGCTAGACAATGTCAAGGAGAATGTCTAAAATTAGACATTCCTTAACACCTGTCTAGAGTCAGACAATCCTTAACACCTTCTAACATTAATTTTGTCCACTCGAACCAATCATTACATTTCTCTCTTTTCTTTATTATAATGAACTGTTGTAAAATGCATGTGCTCCTGATTCTTAAAAGCCAAAGTCGCATTTTTAAATAGGCGTCTTTCAACTTGAACTTTAAGATTTATTCGTTGGATCTTCTTGACACATCTGGACCATCCATTCACAGTATAAATTCGACACATCTACCGAACTAGGGCAACATACTATTCATTATTCATCTCAAAGCGGCGTCTTTATCTCTACATATTTCTCTTCTTTGTGAGATCTCTGTGTTAGTTTAAAAGAAATTGCGAGAGTTTTGTGAATAAGGTGTAATATTCCGTAAAAATTTAACAAGAAATATGATAGTTATTTTGATAATAAAGAGACACATTTTTCACCTCAATCATAAGAATACAAAATTAGTACTCAATTGAATGTCCAAAAGAGATCGGAAGAGCGTCGTGTATATCGAATTGCAAAGAGATGAGATTATCACTCAAATTGAATTGAAATATGATAATGTGGTTATATTTGAATTGTTACAAAATTGTCAAGAATTAGAACATGATCATTAGTAATATTATTGATATTTGGATAATGAATTGGAATTAGAAAGTAACTATTAATTCATTAGTAATATGATTGATATTTAGACAATAAATTGGAATTAGAAAGTAACTATTAACATTGTATTGATAAAGATTGATTAACCGCATAAGATTGCGGTATTAAATAACGACATAAGTTTGTATTAATACGTCACAAGACTCAAAGATTGTTACTTAAATAAATTCCTAAATTTAAAATACGGCTATTAGTTAGATCCAAAATATAATCGCAAGAAAATGACCAAGGATTAGTCATGCAAGAATTGCCAACACTTGTCATTTTTCTAAATATAAGAAACTTGCTACTTTTGCAAGTTTTAATGCATATGCTATTTGTGTAATTAATCAAGGGTGATAATTGTGCCAAGTGTTAAGACACTTGGTAATTTTGCAAATGGTGGAATTCAAATAACAATTAAAAACATTTAAATCTAAACAAATATAAAAAGGCAAATGAATCAAAGAATTTTTCATCCACACTCCACCGCCCCTCCATCCCTACAAATATATATAAATTGTTTCCCATTTATAGTATAGTGTAAGAAAGTGAATAAAAATCTAGTACTTAAATGTTTTGGCGTAAATTGAAGATACAAGTAAAGAGTTAACCTTTGGGGAAATCAAGTTAAAAGGTGAGTAACTATAATACCTTGATTTCCTTTCTATACGCATAAAGTTTTTATAAGATAAGCGTGTATTTTGATTGATGATTTCCATGAGACAAACATGAATTTTGATACATTATTATTGAAAGAAAGATTGGTTTATTGCATTTGTATCACTAGTTATTGCTCTACCTGTGTTGTATTGAATTGCTTTTAATTGTTTTCTGCACTATAATATATTCAATGATTTCGAGATAGGGAAGATTAGTGTGGTGTTTGCTTTGAATTGGAATTTCGGTAAGTGTCAGTTGGGATTCATTGTAGATCCACTTAATTATACATGGCCATGATTGAATTGATTGAATTGATATGAGTCTTGCGCGCACAACGGGCAGTAGTTTAACTAGTGATAGGGCCCTTTTATGCATTTAAAAGCTTTGTACATGCAATAATTTTCTTAAAAAAATGAATTTTACAGGTGAAAGCGGGATCAAAGAGTTGTATTACTCATTGAGCACTTCGTAATCACTCCCACTTTACTACAATTTTTGTAGATGATTGAAGATATGATATTGGAAAAGTAAGGCAAGCCATGAGTTGATACATGCTCGCGAAGAGGAGTAGAGCTGTGCATGCAGTGAAAACCTGTCTTTGAACCGAATACGAAAGCAATTATAAATTTAATGCCCTTTTGTATTAATGAGTATGTCTACTTCTCTATAAATGTATTTCTAGTAATTGGAAATTTACCTTTCAGTATGATAGCTTTTCAACGATTTGTCTTAACTAGATTAATTTTGCTTGCTTTGATAATCAATAAAATATTTCTATTGAGACAATTTGTTGTATTCTTTGCTTTTGATTGAAAAATCTAGTTTCAATAATTCTTTAAACTTTGACAACTTGCTAATTTAAGAAATTAACTTTATAGATTGTTAACTTGCTAGTTTAAGTAACAAGCTTTATTTTTTTAAACTCTACAAGGCAAATATATTTTGTTTGTTTTGTATGTCCCGTCCCTACTATTTGTATTAAAGTTTCCGCTACAGAATTTGTTAATCAATATGAGATACTCGAAAATATTGTAAAATTAGCGGCGCGTGACATAAGGTCTATGAGTATGTTCTATCTTTGTCTAATCAGTGAAGGGTTGAGGTTTTTTGAGTAGTTTGTCATTTATAATTGGAGTATTTGTTTACAGCAGGTTTTGGATCCTCTTCTACTCTGAATATCTTGTAATTTTTTTGTGAAAATCATAGTGGAAAGAAGTGGATCCACCACCTTCAAAGGAGACGTATCCAGTGGTGGTGAACTCTGAGCCCTTGGGGGCAAACATATCGTTGTGTCTCCCTTTTATCTTTCTACAGTTTTTGCTTCCTGAATTGTTTGGGTATAATCTCTCTGAAAATGACGTGACGCATATACACAATGCGTTGCATTGGAGAAGTTTTCAGTTGTCATGTCAATGTCTTTAATTTATCACATGTACACCGTGCATATTGTTGTATTGGAGATGCTCTAAAAACTCGATTGCGGATATTAATTAGCCAAATAATTCGTTGTTGGTAATCTAACAGGGAACTGGTGCTTGGGATATAAACAAGTTCCTCAGTACATGGGTGTTCCTGAACCCGGCACACTCCTGAGACTCGTGACTGTTAAGCCGCCACCTGAGGCTTCTTTTCCAGTGCTTTCTGATGGCGATGTGGTTGAGCCACCTCTACCACGTGTTGCAAAAAAACCTGGGAGTGAGAATGAGTCTCCAGTACGACGCTCTTCCGATCTCCAAAGCCAACCAAATAGGCAGCCAACATTTGTTCCAAGCATTTGTTTGAGCAGTGTCGCTCTTCTCCTCTTTGCTGTTATGCTGTACTATAATCACTTCTCCTGCCACTTTGGTTGTATCTAATACATTCTGTTTCATCTCTGGTGAATAAAATCTGTATTTGCTCTCTTAGGTTTCATATTTGGTTAATGTTAGCTATGTTGTATAATAGGAAATCAAGTAGTTTTGAGATGTCACTATGTAATCATTTTGCGAATATATATATTGATATTTGTAAACGCGTTGATTC
>CAVNYN010228952.1:0-20010 GCA_963692815.1 Nyctanthes arbor-tristis | reverse complement strand
CGGCATACGAGATGTCCGATCTGATCTCAGGTGACTGGAGTTAGACGTGTGCTCTTCCGATCTCAAGTGCCAGTTTCAGTGCATCGACAGATAGAAGACAAGCCGAACGTGCAACATCCGCGTAGTTCAGTTTTTTACAAAATTTATCACAATTCCCTTCGTCACATCAACGTAGATCAAACAGCATCTTTCGATGTGTTTAAAATGTATCATATCATTTCTAGTACTCTAGGATGAGACTTACTTCTCCTAACGGCCCACACACATATTCAAGGATCCAATTTAATAATAAATTGAGCCTCTTAAATCGACTTGTTAGTTCTTAATTTTGCCACAGAAGATGAAATAGATAAAGCATTGGCTCTCCCTTTTGATTTAGCATGGGTCTATGGAGTCGGAGGTGCGACTGACGCACCTTTTGCCAAAATTAAAAGCTAATCCTTTTCTCATTGTTGAGTCCCAACAAGCTTAATAATTTAGCTTGTACAAATCAAGAAATTAACACGTGCATTATCAAGCTTACAGTAAAAGGACCACATGATGATAGTAGCTACTATGTAAGAAAACAAAATTATTTGTGTACATACGTTTTCATATATAGCTTAGGCTTTGTTTGATGAAATTTCCTGAAACTAAGTTTGTTAGAAAATTGAGTTCGAAGTTAACTTATTTGAAAAGAACATACTTTGTTCATTCTTCAGCCCAGCAAGCTCGATAATTGAGCCTACACAGCGCCCTTTTGGCAACCAATCTTAATCAATATATAATTGGTTCTATTTATAATTAAGTGGTGAAATTATACCTTGACACTTCATAATATGACTTGATGGCGATTTAATATGGCACATCAAATCACTATAAGGTATTACATTATGATTTCGCAACAATCCAATTATAATTAAGCAAAAACCTATGACAGTAGTAATTGATTGCAAATGGATAAACATGTGCATTATCAAAATTTCACTACGAGCATAATGGCTTTCTTGAACGATTTAAAACATAGAAGGACCACATGATAGCAACTATTGGATACGATAAAATAATGAAATATTAACAAATAAATATCGACTTTCTTTACTTGTATTAAAATTTTTGCCTCGAGTTAAGTTTTTGTAAATTTTTATTTGTATCATTTTCCATAGTGTACGCTTTTCTATGAAACTTATTGACATTAAGTTTGTCTAAACTTTGAGTTTGAAATTATTTTTCAACTTTAGTTCTTTTTACTATTTATTACCACAATTTGTATAGAAACACTATAAAAAGTTTTATCAATCAATCAACCCCATATATAACAATATGTCGTTATACTGGCAACAGTGAATTTGCACAGATAACACGTGAGTCATTATGTACAGTAAAGATTTAAAATCATCCTTAGAACAACTTTGGACCCCCCCCCCGGGGGCCAAAAAAAAAATGTCGCTTTTGTGGAAGTGAATTTGCACATGATTGAAAACATGTGAGTCATTGTATGCCTAGGAAAGATAAGATCATCCTTAAAATTTTGTCTTTTTTCTATAATTACTTTAATTCCTCATGAAGTAATTGTTAATGAAGTTGAAATGTGAATGTGACATAAATTGACAACTTGGGCAAAAAAAATAATCTGGCTTTTGTGGGTAATCGCCATCTCTCAAAGATGTGGCCCAAAATCGCGGTTACCCTTTTTTTTAATTAAAACATATTAATTTGTATGATCTATGCGCGTAAAATATGATGCTAGTATGTTTGTTTATAGCTCCTGAATATTAATTTTCACCAATATGATGATGATGCTTTTCTTTGTTGAGAATCATGAGATAATTTTTTGAATTTTTAGCATATCGGTATATATAGATTGTGTGATAATATTCAACACATAGGCTAATACTTATTGAAAGAAATAGTTAAATATTTCTTTGAGATTGTCAAATTTTTTTGCTGTGTACTTTTAATTAGAAATCATATCGCTTTAATTCGTAAAAATTATTACAACAGTGCTTGCTCAGCCATGGCACATAGTACGTGTTTCTCATCAGAGATAGTTTGAAGGACTGCACTGGTTTTTAGGTTATAAAATGGCATAAAATGGCATGTTTAATTATCATTTATCCAAAAATTCTTAGGAGACATGAAATTGTGACGTGAGTAAATGACATTATTAATATGTGGTACAATTCTATTGGATAATAGAAAAGTATCATATATCCCTAGAATTGCTCTCATTTATTACTCTTCATCCCATAAAGATAGTCTAGTATTTCATTTTCGTCTGTCCCGCAAAGATAGACCATTTACTAAATAGAGCATGCATTTAATTTTTTGTTTCAATATTTTGTCCTAATTAATCATCCACACCAACTACCAATGCAATTCAATATTAATGATATATGAGGGTATAAATGGAAAACATATGTAAAATTAATTGTCCCTACCATATTAACAATCATTTCTTAATTCGTGTGAAATTAACTACTCATATCTTTGTGCGACGGAGGGAGTATATGACATATATATGTTGTACTACGTGTTAGATAAGATGAGGTTGGCTTCATATAAATGGGCTCTCTCTCAATCTCAGTCTAATAATTCAATGAATCAATATTACCTATTTATGACCTAAATGATGAAACACAATGTTTTTTTTTTTTTTTTTTTTGTGAAGTGGGAATGACAATGTTAATTAATAAGGTAAATAGTATTATCTAGAAATTAGTCGTTTTATGATAATGAGGTGCCATTTTAAAAACGTGCAAATATATAAACGAAGAAAAGGTAATACGACTTTCGTCCTTCAAAGATAGTCTAGTCCAGTATTCTTTTTTCGGCCGTCCCAAAAAAATAGTCAGTTACTATATTGAATATGTATTTAATTTTTCATTTCCATATGTGCCCTAATTAATTATTGTTATTCAACTACCTATACATTAAAAATCTTTTAAATAATTAATGAGACATAAGGGTATATGTGAAAAACTCAAGTAAAATTTAATATATCAACTGTATTAACTATTATTTCTTAATTCACGAAAAATTAACTACTTGATTATTTTTGTGGGACGGGGTGGTATAATTAATATGAGTTTGCGGGTAGATTTTTTTTATACATTTTGGGGGATAGTTACAACTCCTCATTCCGTATGTTTAGCATTTCAATTATCAATCACTCAAATTTTAATCTAGACTAGTCTGAACATCTTCGTCATCTACGTTAAAACACCATGAACCCTAGCCGTGTGTGTACGCAAGCTAGATTCTGTTAGCAACGTATTATTATGAAAATCAAGGAAAGAAATTTTTGTCAACATCCAAGTAAAGAACCACATCTTATGAAACACGGGATAGATACATCCACAACTTATTCTCCAAGCAGACAATACGCAGTTTATTTGAACTAACTCTGGTTAATGTAGTCTCAAGCAGAGGCCTACCGTTTATTTATTTAGTCACGGGAGATCATAAACGCAGTCATTCCTCGACTGACTGCTTGATAAAATTCTCTTTTTTTCCTGCTTCAGCCATCAGACTCTTAGGAAATTCCACTTGCATGTACACTGTAGTATATAACAGTACACATATAATTATTTAACACCAGATAATGAATGAATGAATGAATGGATGAATGAGAGATATATTAAAGAAATTATGAGTACATACGAAGGCAAATATCTTTGTAGCATTGACAGCTAGAAACCGGCATGGTTGGAACGCAACAGCCACGGAGATTCAAACCGTTGCAATATTTTTCGCATAATTCTTTGACACACTGAGCATCAACTGCAACTGGACCATTTATTTCTGCATAAAAGATGGATGAAATAAGTAAGAGTAATCACATAATTAATTAATAAACTACCAAATTTAAATTCAGAATTTAAATTTTATCTGCTGTCGCGCCTCAACTCGATACATATATATTTCTTGAATCTTGATAACAGTAAGGTTCTAATTACCGGAAGACATGGAAACCAACAGCAAGAGGGATACCGCTGCAAACAACCTCATTGAAACTTCCTTTATTAGTTGTGTACAAAGAAGCCCAATTGTGTTCCTTTATATAAGGGAACGTCACGAGTAATAATTATCTAATTAAATATAAATAACGGCGTCAGGGGTGACAATATTTAATTTGGGGCCGCTGCGTTTAAACGTGCCACAATATTTAGGTTAATTTGGAGAGGTTCAGTGTGTAAATCTACTCTCTATGAATAAATTTCTAGCACTTGGCAGCCATATGATATGGGTGATGTGAATGTATGTATATGCGCACGCAGATAAATGCAGTCAAGCAGCTTGTGTATATACAATCACATTAATTGCTATATGCATAGCTACTAGAAAATTTTGACCCTTAGCAATTTTCTTTTTCTATATAGTTAGGCTATGCCAGAACTCAATTAAATTAGGGAGATGGGAGCCTCCGTCCTCTCTCTTATGAAAAATGTGCAATATCAAACGTTGATTTCTTAGATTTCTTAAAATATGCTGATGTGAAATTAGGACCACATGATAGTAACTACTCCATAAGGGGACAAAAAATGATAAAGAACTATCAACTTTTCGTACTCCCATCAAAATTATGCCTCCATTTTTGGCATTAAATGTTGATCCGATTTAAACTGTGCCACAGTGGTTAACTACTCACATTTTAAATAGGAAGTGTCAAATTCAAGTAATATCTACCCCTCTCCTTGCATATAACCCCTTGTATCAAAGGGGGGGGAAATGAAAAAGTTAAGTTGGAAATCAACAATTAAATCACACCATTCTAGAAATCTGCCACTTTTATCAACTTTTTAAAAATTATTTATTTGTACAAGTAATAAGTTTTTCCCCTCTCTAAATCGTCATACTTTTTTTTCTTTCACAATAGAATATATTTTTGCATACTCCCTTTTCAAAACTTCCTAAAAGTACTGCAGTAGATGCTTGTAGTTTTGCCTTTTAGATAACCGCTTAGGACCCCTTAAAAAATGAAGTTGAAGACCCATTTAAATTTATATAAAAAAATAAATAAAAGTTTAGTAAGACCCAAAATTTAACATTATGTATTATTAGTTGAGTTATTATAATTTTGTCCCGTAAGAATAGTACACTATTTTTTTCATGTGTCCCAAATTATATCTACACTCTTAACCTTTTTAGTTAGTTTTTTAATTTTTTATATACTCGTATTTGATGTGTTATCACAAAAATAAGAAATATTAAAGTGTAAAAGTAATTAAATGATGGATGATATGTCGCATTTGATTTGAGCACGCCATGTCAATGTCATGACACGTAAGCATTGCTGAGTCACATCCAAAAATAATTATCAAAATATAAACAGCGATAATTCATAGGCGGCCAAGTGGCATGTTTATCATTAAGTTGGCTAAATATAACTGGGCCATCTTTCTGTAACTTCTTAATCTAATAATTCACAAATCAATATTACCTATCACTCACAGAAGTATTGTTGAAACACAGTGTTAATAAAATAACGGTGTATATTGACTGTTAAAAATGAAGTGACAGCATGTAACTAATAAAGAAAGATTACTATTATGGTAGATTTTCTCAATACATTTCGAGATGGACCGACCTTCGCTAGATTCTAGTTGCAACATCTATTACAGACATCAAGGAAAGAAATTTTTATAGTCATCCATGTAAAAACCACAATAGGTATTACATTTATGATACACGGGTATATAATTCGATAACGTATCCTCTATACAGTTTAATTGACGAGCCTTTCTCATCGATGTGATTTAATTAAAACGCAAACAATAATTCGCAGACACGTATAGCCGAGTCCTCTCACAAAACATGTGTAATATTGAACTTTCCGTGATTTATTGACTTATGTTGATGTGAAATTAGGACCACTTGATGGTAACTAGTTGATAAAGAGACAAAAAATGATAAAAGAAATATCATCTTCCTGTACTCACATTGATAGCGAAAAAGGACCATGTATTCAATCATGTTGAGATAATATATATATATATATATATATATATTTATAAAATGTACATATGTCAGGATTCTCAGAACACATACATATTTTACATGCACGACCAAGAACAGTGGTTAAAATAATCAACTTTTGATCTTTTTTAATTATTTGAAGACATGTCCTCCTGATTTTGCACCATATATATCCTTCAAAGCTGAGTAATGATACACATTTCTACCAGTTCAACAGTTATTTCACCGGTTAACAAATTTATCTTTAAAAATTTAAATCATAAATAATTCAATTATTTTAATTAACAGTTTTATCCTTCAACTTCCTTTTATAATTTTTGTCAACCAGTAAACTACCCGGTAAATAAATAGGAATGTTTATCATTATTCATCCTTGAAAGATTGTGTTTATCTCCCCACGCCCACCCCCAAAAAAATATATATATTATTTTTGTTTGTAAATAAATAAATAAATAAAATACTAGTGGTCCACGACAGTGCCTTCTGCTGCCGCCCGCTGATCTCCTCTTCCGCCAGTGAATGTGCACATGGTTGAAAACACGTGAGTCATTCGACGGATGGCAAAGTTTTAAACTCTTTCTTAAATTTGTCTTTTTTCTATAATTCTTCAATTCACCTTGAAATTATTGCTAATGAAGACAATATATGAAGTTGACATGAAGTGGACAAAAGCAATCTGCTAATTATATATGGCATAAATTCAATAGGATATTCTTTCATACAATTTTAATTTTTAAATTGAAAAAAAAAAATGAAACCTTCAAGCGATTAAATTATGTCTGCTCACTAAATTTTTGGGCAAATATTCATTTTTGCACTGCTCATGAATTGTACGTCTATGCTTAGATTTATGGTAGATGTGTATTTTTTCTAAAAGGATATAAATAGTGCTTTTATGTTAAATTTTTGTATTTTTTCCTGTAGCTTTTTTTTTTTTTTGGGGCTCTCTCTCTCTCTCTCTCTCATTAGAGATGCTAAATATATAACAATATAAGTAGTAAATTGTGTCTCTCCGTTTCTTGATAATTTTTGGTGTTCTTGTATTCTTTTCTTTCCTTATGCTAGCTTAATCTGAGATCAGTCTTCATAATATATTAAAATAAAAAAAATGTTATATAACAGCTCAAATATATTGTGTGTAAATATATAGTGTGTAAATTTTGTCATAGCCCTTAACTATTTGTCATATACACCTGTTATAAAATGGTAGGAAAATCCTATCCTCAACTGTCGTTTCAACGTGAACCAGAAAACCACACTGGGGTTATAGTGCTTTATTGAAAAAATTTACTATCTCCGTCCCACAAAGATTGTCCATTATTCTATTTTTGTCCGTCACAAAAAAATAGTCCACTTACCATATCAAATATGTATTTAATGTTTCATTTCCATATGTGCTCCTAATTAATTATTGTTATTCAACAACATATAAATTGAAAATATTTCAAATAATTAATGACACAAGGGTATATGTGAAAAAATAAGGTAAAATTAAATGTTCTAACTACGTTACCTACCAATCCTTAATATACTTAAAAATACCTACTGGATTATCTTTGTGTGAGGAGGTAGTACATAATTGTGATCCTAGGGGTATAATCCCCTTAAGTTTCTAGATACTATCAAATAATTTATAACCATGGTCTTATCTACAACAATAAATACTTTTAGCTAGCCATGCACAAACATGTCTTGCATTTAAGTATGAAGAAAAAGAATAATGATAAAAATCCATGTTTGTTCACCGGGTAGTTTACCGGTCGATAAAAATTATAAAAGGAAGTTGAAGGATAAAACTGTCAATTAAGATACTTGAATTATTTAGGATTTAGATTTTAAAGGTAAATTTGTCAACCGGTAAAACAACACGTGAACTAATAGGAATGTGTATCATTACTCTGAATAAAAGACTGTGTCTCTCCATTATATTTCTTGATAATTTTGCTGTTTTGGTATTCTTTTATCCTTATATTAGTTTTTAAAAAAAAAAATCAGAGATTAGTTTTTCTTTTCTTTTCCTTTTTATTCTTTTTTTCTGGTTGGGGGAAATAACTCGGCTCGGAAATCCAAACTTGAGATACAATTTTATTAATATTCAAAAAAGAGTACATGAATTGAAGATCTCTCAATGATATATTAGAATAGAATCAAAAATGTTATGTAACAACTCAAATATTGTGTAAATCTTATCATGCCCCTTAATTATTTATCGCATGTACACCTGTTATTATAAAATGGTAAGAGAAATCCCCCAACTGTAGCTTCAACGTGAACCAAAAAACCAGATTGGGGTCATGTAATAGTTCATTATTGAAAAAAGAATTACATAATCATTGACCTGAGACCGTTAATTAAGTAACAAGATACTATGAAATAATTTATTGACCATAGTCTTATCTTAACACATAATTTGTGCACACACATGTCTTGCATTTACTTTGACGAAGTATTGAGACCAAATTCGAGTTAGTATTTTGATATCTACAAGATGTCGAAATTCGATAATATGGACATATATCAACCAGACCCCCCGCCCAAAAACAAAAATTGAAGATTTCACAACACACAGACACACATATATATATAAAAGAGCAATATTTATTGAACATAAGGACACTTGCACAACGTAGTACCATCTCCTAGCAGAGATCGACGGACATTTAATTACAAAGCCCATTTAATGTAGTCTCAAACAGAGATCTACATGTACACTATTATTTATTCAGTCATGGAAGGTCATCCATGGACGCATTTACTCCACTGGCTGGCGGATGAAGGTCTTTGTCTTTTCTGCAACTTCAGCCATTACTTTCTTAGGAACTTCCACTTGAATGTACACTGCAATATATAAAATGAGTGGTTAACACAAGATAATATGTGAGTAGTATTCCGGAGACCTTAAAGCATGATAAAAGTGTCCAGACCCAGCGTTGAGTCTAGACGCACTTGAGCATAACAATGCTTTATAAAGTGTAAGGTAAGGCAAAGCGTGAACTCTATTGCCTGTGTAAGTTTTTTGAAACAAAGAGCCGGGGGGTTAAAGTTCAGTATATACGTGGGCAAAGGTCGCCTTCTTCAAGGCAAATGCATTGTCCGTTAAAAAAAGAGCAACATCCAGGTAGATTAGCCATCTTTTGGCAAATTTTGCTACACATCTGATGAGACGTACATCGTTGCGCTCCAACAGCAACAGGACCATTTATCTCTGCATAAAACATGGATGATATGATTAAGAGTAATTAGCGCATAAATAAATTGACTAATCAAAAGAGTCACAGTCTAATATAACTTAAGTTATATATATGGAGTTAAGATTAGATTTGTAATTACCAGAGGACAGGGTAACCAAGAACAACAAGGAGAGCACTGCAAACAACTTCATTGACACTTCCATTTTAATTATTTTTGAGAGAAAAGAAAGTTATTGCTAGTGAGTTGTGTGTACAACGAAGCATACTTGTGTCCCTTTATATAAGAGTCACAGGTAATAAGGCTATAGCTGGTGCCGGCCAATCCATGCATGGGCTAGATATTGCAAAACTTGTCAAATTATCATGATTTGGAGAGGTTTGAAAAGTAAAATTACCTTGTTCGCCCATTTGAAGGAGTAATTAGAGACTAATTAGTATACATGCTTTTAATTAATTACGGCTTTTAATAAGATATATCTTATTAAAAATCCTCGTAATAAGACTTCGGGGGTAAGGTACCTCCTCGTATCTTGTTTGGCATAATAATAAATTGGTTGTGGCATCCTAGCTTGGATAGTGTTTAAAAAATATATAAATAAATAAAATCAAATCTTAGTGAAAATCCTAGTGAGTCATGTGTTAAAACATACATCTACTTGAATACAAGAAAAAATTGGAAAAATAAGGAATAGGAAACTTTTGTCACTTTAGTCAAAATTAATGTTACATAATCGGACGAGAAAAGTCTTCAAATGAAAAGAAATGTGAAGGTAAGGTGTTTGAGTTATTACAAGAAAAATACTATTTGTAAGTAATCATTCAGGTAATCTTTTATAAAATAAGGGTAAATTTACAATCTTACCCCACTTATTATGTAATTGGGAAAAAAATAATTTAAAGATAAGACGGTGAATTTATATAATTTTGTAAAAGACTACCTAAATAATTACCTACGAATAATATCGGGACTCAACAATTTGTCCCGTGAGAATAGTGCACTATTCTTTTTCATCTATCCCAAATTATATTCAACTTTCTTTACTTATTTTTTTTAGTTTTCTTATATACTTGTATTTCATGTGCATTGTTATCAACCTACAAGAACTGTTAAGTGTAAAAGTAATTAAATTACGGACGATATGTCACATTTGATTTGAGCATTTCCGGCACAGCATGTCAATGTCGTGACACGTAAGCATTGCTGAGTCACATCCAAAAATAATTATCATAATATCTAGTTTGAAGGACCACGATAATTCGTAGGGGACCAAGTGCCATGTTTATCATCAAATACATATGTGGTACCAGTTAGTATACGTTAGATAAGATTTTGGCTAGATATAACTGAGCCTTCTTTCCGTAACTTCTTGATCTAATAATTCAACAGATCACTATTACCTAACTATCACCTTAGTATTGGTGAAACACAGTGTTCATAAGATAATAGTATATTAACTGTCAAAAACGAAGTGACAGCATGCAACTAATAAAGAAACGTAACTATGAGCTTGTGGTAGATTTTCTTAATACATTTTGAGATGGACCGACCTTTTCTATATGCAAGCTAGATTCTAGTTGCAACATGTGTTACAGACATCAAGGAAAGAAATTTTTATAATCATCCGTGTAAAAACCACAACAGGCATCACATATATGAAAGACGGGTATATAATTCCACAACGTATCCTCCAAGCAGTGAATATACAGTTTAATTTGATGCGCCTTTCTCATCGATGTGAGTTAATTACAACACAAACAATAATCCGCAGATACGTATAGCCGAGTCCTCTGACAAAACATGTGTAATATTGAACTTTCAGTGATTTAGTGACTGATTATGTTGATGTGAAATTAGGACCACTTCATAGTAACTAGTTGATAAAGAGACAAAAAATGATAAAGAAATATCATCTTCTTGCAATCACATTAATAGTGAAAAATGACCATATATTCAAATTCAATCATATTGAGATAACAATGTGTGTGTCTATATATATGTGTGTGTGTGTGTATATATGTGTGTGTGTGTGTATATAGAGAGTAAAAAAAGGTACGTATGTCAGGATTCTCAGAACACATACATATTTTACATGCACGTCCAAGAACAGTGGTTAAAACAATTATGATTGATCTTTTTTAATTATTTGGAGAAATGTCCTCTTGATTTTGCACCATATCCTTGAAAGATTGCGTTTATCTCTAAAAATGCGATCTTGTATTATTTTTGTTTGTAAAAAGTCGTCATCCGTTCACTTTTTTTCTATGTTTGACAAGATGAATAATTGAGCTAGTTATAGAAACTAGATAGTTTAGAGCATCCATATTAGTGTTGTTAATTTTAGATATCCACATAAGTAAAAAGTATATTTTAAATTGTTGCTAAATGACACATATGTAAGTTAAATTTAACAACTATTAGAGTGTTATAGTAGTGTTAAACAAAATCACTAAAATCTATTCAAGTGGCCCCATGATTGTCAAAAACTATTGGTCAAATTAACTTGATTAAATAGGTAAAAAAAAAGATTTTTTTGAAGACATTAAATTTGGTAAAGTGCTAAAATTATTGCTAAAGTTAACAACTTACTACAAAAAAATTCTCTTAACGACTTTATTAACACCACCAATGTAGGTAATTTTTTAAACTATTAACTAACAACTCAACTAACATCTCAATTTAACACTATCAATATAGATACTCTTATGAATATAAGTCGACTTTGTTATAAATTGAGATCTTGTTATGGGTGCCTTATCTAAAATTAAATGTTGGTCAATAACTCAAACTTAACTTCTAATCTCAACCACACATTCTCTAAAAAAAATTAAATCTCATACTTTTCAATAATTTTCTTTACATTTACACTACACATTCTTCCGAAAAAGTCTAACTTTCATAAATCTATACTACCGAAAATCTAGCTTTCTTAACTTTTGAATGAAGTGTAAATTCAGATGATATACGGCATACCAAATATCGCATTGGGGGGCACAGACAAAATAAGAAAACTAAGTACAAACTATACTCAATACGCGAATTCACCAACATTTGTCTCCTTCAATTTTAAATCAAGTTTTTTATTTTTTTTATAGTTACAATTTTATCAGAGTGAAAAAAAAATGTACACAAGAAAAAGAGGGGCACGTAATGAGTCTTACCTCTGACCAGAAATTAGAAGAGCAAAAGTATATAACTTTGAACCTATTATAAGCTTTCCAGGGTGTATGTTAGGGGAGTAGTACTATTTCAATTTTAAAAAAATAAATAAATCAAACGTAATCACATGAATTAATAACATAATATAACTATGTCAAACTTTATGTCTAATTTTTATGTCCAAAAGGGTCTATCTGCATTACTCTCCAAAAAGTCGTATCATAAAATTAAATTCTAATAGTCTAATGCAACGTATTTCGCGTGCACTAGTGTTACAGCTAGAAATCGGCATGGTTGGTCAGACCGTTGCAATATTTTTTTGTAAGACTGTTGCAACATTTTTCACATAATCCTTGGACACACTACCATTTATATTTGCATAAAAGATGGATGAAGTAAGTACGGGTAATCACATAATTAAAAAGCCAAATTGAAATTTAGAATTTAAAGCTTCCCCTCGGTCGCGCCTCAACTCGATACATGTTTCTTGAAACCAACAGCAAGAGGGATACGACTGCAATCTGCAAACAACCTCATTGAAACTTCCATTTTTAGGTAATTTCTAGGTAGCGAAAGCAAATTGTAGCGAGTTATGTGCACAAAAGAAGCCCAACTGTGTTCCTTTATATATGGGAACGTTGCGATAAATAAATATTTAATATAACTACTGGTGTACTGTGAGGGTTGACAATTTAATTTGCGATTAACGTGCATGAGTGTTTAGGTTAATTTGGAGAGGTTCAGTATGTGCAAAACTACCCTTTTGTCTGAATAAATTTCTTGGTGATGTTACTGTATGTATATATGCTACATGGATACATGCAGTCATGTGGCGTGTGTATACGCAATCACATTGCTATATGTGTACTAGAAAAATTTCACCCTTAGCATTTTTACTTTTTCTATATAGTTAGGCTATGCTAGAACTCGATCTCAATTTAGAGAGTTGAGAGGCTTTGTCTCTCTCATAATACATGTGCAATATCAGACCTTGATTGCTTAGATTTCTTAAAATATATATGTTGATGTGACATTAGGACCATGTGATAGTAACTAGTTAGCGGGACAAAAACTTATAAAGAAATATCAACTTTTGATACTCCCATTAAAATTGCGCTTGAGTTTTGAGGTTAAAATGTTGATGTGATTTGAACTGTGTCGCAATAATTAGAAGCTCATTTTTTCAGTGAAAGGTCTAAAATTCGAATTATACTCGCCCCTCCCCCTAAGTTATATCCTCTTGAATGAAAAAATAGAAAAGAATAAAAAATGTTAAGTTTGAAGTCAACAATTAAATCATTAACTTTCACAATAAAATATATTTTTACATATTAAGATGTTATATGATCCTGCTCGAGATGATAAAAGCCAAGAAATATATATATATATATATATATATATATACACACACATATATATAATTTAATAAATAAATAAATAAAATACCACTGGTCCTGTGAATTTACACGTGAGTCATTAGACGGATGGCAAAGTTTTAAACTCTTCCTTAAATTTGTCTTTTTTCTATAATTCTTCAATTCACCTTGAAATTATTGTTAATCAAGACATCATATGAAGTTGACTTGAAGTGGACAGAAGCAATCTGCTGAATATATATGGCCTAAAATCAATAGGATATTCTTTCATGCAATTTTTTTTTTTTAAATTGAAAGAAAAAATGAAATATTCAAGCGATTAAATTATGTCTACTCACTAAAATTTTGGGAAAATATTCATTTTTGCACTGCTTATGAATTGTATGTCCATGTTTAATTTATGATAGATTTGTATTTCTTCTAAAAGGCTCGTTTAATATAAAGAGTGCTTTTATGTTAAATTTATGTTTTTTTTCCTGTAGCATTTTTTGCCTTTTGCATTAGAGATGCTAAATATATAACAATATAAGTAGTAAAATTGTCTCTCTCCATTTCTTGATAATTTTTGGTGTTCTTCCTGTATTCTTTTCTTTCCTTATACTAGTTTAGAAAAAAATAATCCGAGATCAGTCTTCATAATATATTAAAATAAAAAAATGTTATATAACAAGTCAAATATATAGTGTGTAAATTTTATCATAACCCTTAACTATTTGTTGTATACACCTGTTATAAAATGGTAGGAAAATCCGATCCCCAACCGCCGCTTCATCGTGAACCAGAAACCACATTGGGGTTACATAATAGTACTCTATTGAGGAAAAAAATTTACATAATTGTGATCCTTGGGGTTTAAACCCCTAGGTATCTAATTGTGATCCTAGGGGTTTAAACCCCCTTCTAAGTATCTAGATACTATCAAATAATTTTACCATGGTCGTCTCATCTACAACAATAAATACTCCTAGCTAGGCTATGCACAAACATGTCTTGCATTTAAGTATGAAGAAAAAATGGTGTCTCTCCATAATATTTCTTGATAATTTTCATGTTCTTTTATTCTTTTATCCTTATAATAGTTTGAAAAAAATAATCAGAGATTAGTCATTTTTTAGCTGTGCACAAACATGTCTTGCATTTAGGTATGACGGAGTATTGAGACCAAATTCGGGTGAGTTAGTTAGTATTTGGATATCTAGAAGATGTCAAAATTCAATAATATCGACATCTATCAACTAGACCACCCCCCCAAGAAAAAAAAAAGAAACAAATTTAAAAAAATATTGAATATTTCACAACACATATATAAGAACAATATTTATTAAACATGAGGATACTTCCTCAACATAGTACAATCTCCCAGTAGAGATCAATGGACGGTTTATTCGACTTATTAAATAGCCCATTTAATGTAGTCTCAAACATAGATCTACACTATTATTTATTCAGTCATGGAAGATCATCCATGGACGCATTTACTCGACTGGCTCGTCGATAAAGGTCTGTGTCTTTGCTGCAGCTTCAGCCATTATTTTCTGAGGAATTTCCACTTGAAGGTACACCGCAATATATATAAAATACATGGTTAACACAAGATAATATGTGGGCAGTATTCTAGAGAGCTTAAAGCATGATAAAAGTGTCTAAACCAAGCCTTGATCCTAGACGCACTTAAGCATAACAGTGCTTGATGAAGTGAAAGGCAAGGCAAAGCGTGAACTCTACTGTTCACGTTTTACATCATATGCTTCGTCTGTGTAAGCTTTTTGAAACAAAGAGCCAAGGGGTTAAAGTTCAGTATATACTTGGGCAAATGTCATCTTTATTGTAATATGATTGGAGCATATAAATAAGATGGGCCTTTGTGTAAGTGACTATGTAAATGAAATTTTGTGGACTTTGAGGTAAATTAATAATTATCTTAGTTCTTTATATTTAGTTTAAAGTTTAAATGATTATTCTACATTGAAAGTTTTGTAAAATGTCAAATAATTGAGGCTTAAAGATAAGATGAGTCTTTTGTGCAAGTGACTATGTAAAGAAAATAGTTTTGATTCTTGCCTCTTGAATATTATGGAAAGTGAAAATTGGCTTTCAATTTATATATTAAAAAAAAAAGTAACCAGTCTTTGACCGGGTTTTCAGGTTTTCAAAAAAAAAACGCGGGACCGGACCAGACCGGACCGATCATTTTGGCCACAAAGCCCGGACCGAGACCGGCCCATTCGGTCCGGTTCGCCTGGTCTCGAATTTTTTGCACACCTCTATGTCAAATTATTTAGGTGATTTAGAGGGGTTTGGAATGTAAAAACTATCTTCTTCGCTCTTTTGAAGGAATAATTAGAGATTAATATACCAGTTTTACTGTAGAAACGGACTATAAAATCTGGAGAAGAATGTGATGGCAATTCAAGTTTGAATAATATATAAGTGAAGAAAAGTGCACCCTTATTAATCAAAATATAAGATGTATATACCTTATTAAAAAAACCTACTAATATATTAGCCTTCGGGGGTAAGGTATTGTGTCCCCTCCCAGTATCTTGTTTGGCCCATTAATAAACTGGCTGAGGCATCCTAGAAACTACAACCAAGTTTCGGATGACCTTATTCTTTTTTTTTTTTGAGAAATTGATCTTATTGAAAATCCTGGTGAGGCATGTGTTAATACATATTCTACTTGTTTACAAGCAAAAATTGGAAAAAATAAAAAATAGGAAACTTTTGCCATTTTAGTCAAAATTAATGATACATTAATCCGACGAGAAAAGTCCTCGCAAATGGAAAGAAACGTGAAGGTAGGGTATTTCAGTAATTACAAATAAATTATTATATCCCCATCTCATGATAAAACACAATCCACTATTCATGAGTCTCAAATTATATTCTACTCTTTTTAGTTAATTTCTTAGTTTTTTATATATCTTTATTTAACGTGCATTGTTATCAACAAATAATAATTATAAAGTGTTAAAATAATCAAATGAAGGGGCATATTAATTAGGAAAAATATTCTTAGATTCCATTTTAAGAATACTAGTGGACTTTCTTAGTTCATGAGAAAACAAGTAGAAGATTATTTTCACGTGGGCGAGGGAGTACTATTAATTTGGAGTGCTTTTCTCAAATTAACCTTTATAATTTTAATTAAAGAAAAAGATATTTTTAACATTTCCATCAATCAAGACTACAAAAATAACAGTTTATAGAATTTGCGAAGAGTCCTCAACGGGAAGGAAGGCGTACGCTGGAACTTGGAATGACTAGCGCCACACTGAAATATAAGTGGAAGTTTGAAGTTATTTTTCAAATTGAATTATAAAGAGAAATTATAAATATGTGAAATGAGTGGTGTAAATTTAATAAAAGTTTGAAATTTATAATTATAAATAAATTGTTATCAAATCAGCAGTTAAATCAATGATAAGTGAGATTATAATTTACGACCTGTTTGGTTAAGTTTATAAAGTGAATTTATAAAAGTGAAAATGAATTGTGGAGATTTAATTAAAATTTAAAATGTATGATAATTATTGAGTAATTGTCAAATTAATGATAGGTGAATTTATAAATAGAAAAAATAAAACTTACCAAACAAGCTCTTATTTTAATAAAGAAGATCAAACACCCTCTAACATTATAGGGCTCTTTTGCACATAGGGTACCATGATTTTATCGCACAGAAGCCAATATGTCGTCAGCATCTCTGGCACAGCATGTCAATGTCATGACACGTACGCGTTTGCTGAGCCTACTTATTTGTCATGTCCAAAAGTAAACTTCCTAAGGGCATCTCTAATGGGAAACATTTTTCAAAAAAGTCACACACAAAAAATAAAAGAAATCTTATATGTTTTCTATTTTTTTATTTTTTTAATCACTTTTCTCTTATTTACACTAATTTATCCTCACTTTTCTCTCTCAAAGTCAACCTCAAGGTCTAAAACCACACCCCAATGTCTACCTTCTACACTATTATTTTATCATTATATTTGAAATTCTATCAATCTCTCTCATCTTTTTCACTTTTTCCGCTTCTTTTTCCTACACCTCTTTTTACCCACTCATTTATTTTAAATAATTATCTCCTCCTAATATATCTCATCTTTACCTTCACCTTCACCCCACACATTAGAGATGCTCTAATATCTAGTTTGAAGGACCGCAATAATTCATAGGTGACCAAGTGGCGTGTGTATTATCACATACATATATGCAGCAGTAGTTAGTAAGATAAGATTTTGGCTGGATATAACTTCTTGATATAATAATTCAACTAATCGATATTACCTAAGTATGTATTGGTGAAGCACATCGTTAGTATGATAATTGTTTATTCAGTGTTGAAAACTTAGTAACAACATGTAACTAATAAAGAAAGGTAACAATATATATGACCTTATGATAGACTTTCTTAATACGTTTACTTTAATATATATATATATATATAATTATTTATTTGTAGCATTTCGTATATATAGCTTAGAATAGATTTGGTTGATGAAATTATAAATTTTTTTTCCCTCAAAATTTGAGTTTGAAGTTAACAATAACGGCACGACTCTTAGAACCCATGAATGTTATCAATTTCTGTTTTTAGACTTGTTTAGGCTGCTTTGGTGTTGTTTCTTTCTGTTGTTGGGTCCTTGTTCTGCTAATCTTTTGTCCTTTGTTTCCACTGTACTAATAAAATCTTTTTTACCCAAAAAAAATATAAGCCATGCGTTTCCTCAAATTGTATAACGTATATTTTAAAAACCATTATTGACCAAACTCTGAGAATCTGTAACCCCATATATATAATAACAGATGTTATATATGAGGCTCATGAGCTATCACTTTGTTTTATGGAGTTTTTCTTTAAAAGAAAAAAAGTTGATTTTTTTTTTCAAACTCAATTTTGTCTATACATTTTTTTTAAAGACAAATTTAACCATGCATTCGATTTTTAACCTATGAATGGCTTTTTAATCCAACCACACATTCTTCAAAGGAAAATCAATTTTCTGCGGTCACAAGTCGATGATTTCATTGATATATTTTGCAAAATTGGATACAGTTCTAGCTTGCATGCATGTACCAAATAGACAAAAATAACATGTGATAAAAAGATAACAAAATTATTGATGGTACGTGAGAAATCGTGGTCCAAGATGATGATAGACATATGACGTGACATTGGCTTTTGAATCTCTGTCAAGTCACAAGTGTAAGAGATAATCTAAACACTGGTCCATTTATCTCCTTTTTTTTTTTTTCAATTTTGTCTTTTTTAATTACTTTCCTTCCATTTATATTACTTTTATATCATTTTCACGAGGATAATGAGAAATCCACGCGTCGGTTTTTGAGCCCTATTTTTTAGACCCTTAAACCTATGTGTGGGTTGTTAATTAGTCTCAAATATCTTATTAGGGTACTTTCATGAGTTTCAGAATTTTTTTCTCCATTTTCATGTAATATTTTTGTCATCATATTTAAAATTATTTTTTAATTTAAACAATACAGGTCGGGTTAGGTCAGCACCAACCCCTCCCCATCTTGCAACCAACTGGGGCGAAATTCGCCCCACTCGAGACGAGGCCTCATCAGTTTAGATGGAGACATGTTAAATTGTCATCTCTAAAATATACAAACGTACGTGTGCAACACGCGAGCTCAAAAAATAATTTTTAAGCATCCAAATTAATAATATTTAACCATTTTGTTCCTATAGCTTTGAATTTGAATTTCGTGAAAAATATTGCGTAAATTTAACATATGGTCCCAACATTTGCACATTTTATCAGTTGGGTCCAATTCCTTTTTTTTTTTTTTTTTTTTTTTTTGACTTTTGAACCCATCCTTATAAGGGATACTGGGATGAGCAGCTAGGTAGTTAGGTGGAAAAAAATTTATTTCCTTTTTGATTTGTTTTTGGAATTTTTACTACTTTTCAAATTCTTTTTTGTTTTTAACTTAAAGAGTAAGTATATAATGTCACAAAAGGACTTTATGTGAGAATTTATAAAATGGAACATAAATCCAGAAGATACAATGTGCAAAGGTTGAGGACCATATGTGAAAGCCTGTACTCTCAACCAGGCCAATACTTACTTGCCTACAATAGCTTTTTAGGTTGTTTAAGATCTGTTGCTCAGTCAATTAGTTATAAAATACTATTTGACTCAATATATTTCAACGTGTGATTGGTTGAGAGATAAAATTTTCTTATCTCTTTGATTTCTAGGTAATAAGAAAGTTAAAGGAGTTGAATATATTTTTTATTTTCTTATTCATCATTCGGATTGATGAATGAAATCTAATGGTTATGAGTGAAATAAAACGA
>CAVNYN010228948.1:0-24779 GCA_963692815.1 Nyctanthes arbor-tristis | reverse complement strand
CACATACAGTTGTTCCAATTTTTCCCATAGTGCTTTAGTAGAAGCATACTTGCCAACATTTCTTAGCACATTATTAGACAAGTGTAAAATGATAGAAGTATATACGAATTCATCCAATTTATTTTTCTTAGCAGCATCAACATTGTTAGGAAAAGAATCATCAACAGTTTTAGAAACAATGTTGATGCTGCTAAGAAAAATAAATTGGATGAATAGTCGATCTAATAGGGACGATTTGTGTGCATTTTTGAAAGGTTGGGCGCTGTGGTGTGTCTTAAAAAAGATTGAGGACGAAACCGATTCTTAACCCAAAGGTTGGGGACGATTTGTGAAATTAACCCTTTTTCTAATTACAAAAGATTCTTTTAAATCACTAAAACGTAAATTACATCTTCTGATTGATTATATCGTGGAGTCTTTCTAGAAGTATGAGAACTAGGACAGAAGAAAGAGATGCATTCTTCTGTGTTCTATTCTACGAACTGGGGTAATTGATGAATAAATTTTTAAAGAGTAATGCTATTGGTGCATACTTGTATATAATTTGTACATGCATTTCTTGAATGGAAAATTCTTATTGGACAAAAAAAAGAGAGACAAAATATTTGACAAAATTGAGAAATATTGTCTGTAATTAGTGTTGATGTAAAAGCGATGTGATGTGTTGAAAAACATAGATCGGAAGAGCACACGTCAATTTTGTTAAACTTTTTGTATTTGTTTATGTTCAAATGGTACAACCCTGAATGAATTTATCTAGATGTCCCAAACTCCATCTTCCATGTGATGGCAAAAAGGGTATGGTAAATACATGAGTGATGTACAAGTTATATACAAGAAGTATATACAAATAGCATTATTATTTTTAACCGTCCTACTAAAAAGATTCATTTTGAAAAAAAAAATAGTTAAAAAAATATAATTTTATATTGAACAGCTTTCGTACAAGAGAATCAACTATAAAATAATTTTATATTTGAGAAAATATATGTAGGTTAATGAATAAAGAATTAAAAGTTCCATAAATGACTGTAGATCAGACTTGTCAAGAAGGTTCGTGAGCAGAAAAACTCACAAGCCAACTCGCCATTTGGCAAGCAAAACGGGTAAGCCCAAGTTCAAGCCTGAACGGGTGGCCAGTTGAGCTATTCGGTAGCCGCTCGTCAAGAGAAAAAGCTAGAAAAGCTCTCCAGGCGCTTGGCTCGCAAAAAATATAACCCGAGCTTAAGTGTGGATACGAGTCCAAATATGGCCCAAGTCAGCTTGCCTTTGTTCAGCTCCTGCTCGACTTCCCGAACCGAGCTCTAACACTTGCCGACGAGCCAAGCTCAACTCGGCAAGCTTTTTTGCCATGTCTACTATAAATCATAAATAAAAAAGCTTTTTTTACAAAATCAATATGCGTAGCTCGTGGTTTGATTACCCATGTAATAAAAAAATTCAATCGATGAAATAAGAAAAATAGATGAGACAAAGGCTAATAATTTCTATTTTCATTATTATTAACAAAAGGGGGAAAAATTGAAGACGGAGTTTTACAATGAATGAAACTTAAAACCAAAAGAAAATAGAAAAAATCTTTGGCGACGTCACTTGTTCAACATGGAAGTAGATAATAATGTGCATCTATATACATGTAATCTGACAGAAATTATCCAAGGCGTGAACGTGCCTCCATCATATGTCAACATAAAATAAAATAAAAATAAGCAATAATTTTTTTTCTGTTTTGCAGCCTAAACATGAGATAATTTTCTCGTATTTTTCTCTTCATTTATAATTTTACATACTATTACTTTGACAACTGTTCAATTATAACAACATATTTCAAACTTTTTTACATTTCCAATACACATTCAACATCTCTCCTCATTCTAATTTCCCCAACTTTAGACAAATAATGAGAATCAAACAAGCTCAAGTAAGCTTTAATGCTGATATGGCACAAATTCCAATAACAAATGAACTGTTAGATGGGAATTACACACCATAATATTAGTCGAGTTAAAAAACACAAACCTTAATTTAAATAATAATTCTTATAAAGTGCCAAAGGGCAGAATTGTGATGCCAACCATAAACAAGCCAAAATGGGAAATAAAAGAATTGACCGTTGTGTGATATACTTTAAGCCAAGTTTTTCTTTCTTGCAGATTTTCTTTGCTGAAGTTGATGTATCTGATTGATCCTAGAATAGAGCTCTTTTAGCAAAGGCATAAGAGGCAGACTACAGTTCACATCCCTTTCAAGACGGGAAAGTATTACTGTTCTAGTTTGTCTCTTGAGAGATTTGACACCATAATGAAAGCTTGGAATACATATCGCCATAGGAATAATAATAATAATAATAATAATAATAAATGGTGACAACAAAAAAGGCTTTTAATCCAGAAGCATTGAGTGGGTAAATGTCATATAACAATGGAACAATTCTTGTTCTCTATAATTTGAAGCATAGAACACACTGAATTTAAACTTTGAAAGTCTTTCTCCTCAGTCATATAAAGGAAACTATATGAATGAAATGACGCTTGTAAAAGTTCCTTGATATCATATCCTTGGAACTGCACACAAACAGCAAGGGCGAAAACCTTTAGCGCTTATTCAACAAAAATTTATGATAACGGCCGAAAACGCACAGAATAAAGAAAAGCCATTAATAGCCCTCAAATACAAAAGAAACAGTTCACGGGTTTCTCCAAAACTGAGTTTGTGACTTACTGTAGAGACACAACTATAGCAGTGCCTCAGACTAAGAGTTCAAGAAATAAACTCAAGCATTATAATAAGATGCAGGAGTCTCTGTTTGATATGGTGGATGAGCACATCATATTAATTTCAGTTAAGTTTAATTTTGTGGACAAAGGTCAAAGAATTACCTGGAGGAAAGTGAGAAGCAAGATGCTCCAAAGTTCCAAAGAGTATGAACCATGATTGGAGGCAGAAGGTTGCGGGTTTGAGCATGTGAAAATCTCAAAGCAATACCTGACAAAGCATAATAATTCAAGCAATTATGCAATTTAGACTTTACACACAGAAGGTTGAATTTATCAAAAAGATAAAAAAGTAGTTTTTGCAGTACAAGAACACTTCTATTTGACTTTA
This sequence comes from Nyctanthes arbor-tristis, assembly GCA_963692815.1. NCBI lineage: Eukaryota > Viridiplantae > Streptophyta > Magnoliopsida > Lamiales > Oleaceae > Nyctanthes > Nyctanthes arbor-tristis. Next base: position 21,674 of record CAVNYN010228948.1, on the reverse strand, counting down.
GCAAAATAACTCGTGGGCATGATGAATACCTAGAACTAAAAGCTGAGGAAACTCCCTAGGAGTGAAACATACAACTGCAAATATAGCAACACTGAGAAGCACTGCAAGTGGTATTGGCAGCCCGCATAGAAAAAAACCAATCAGTCTTCAACAAATAAGCATTAGCTCACTCTTCCTAGGAAGTATCAAAAAATGCAAATTCCAACTCCGAAAATATTTTCTCAATAAATTGTGTAGCACACCAACAGAATAAGCTCATTTACATTTGCCAAATTAGAAGAGTGGATAGTTACAATCTCAATCAAGTATTTACCCATTTCACCATTCGTTCAATTTTTACTATAGAAATCAGTCAAAAAGAAATGAAGAAATTAAATTAAAGATGTCATTTTAGCTCTCACATTCAGTCGTTGAACTTCAGAAGAGGTGTAATGCATGTTTGGCTATGCTTAAAAAGAAATAAAAGGTTGATTCCAATTTTTATCTCCAAAAATGCAGAGTGCCATGCATTTTTCTTACTACCAATATATAAAGTGAAAACAACTTCAAAATAAGAAACCCTACCACTTGGCCAGAGACACCATAAAGAAACCTCTAAACACAATATGCTCAAGAACAGGTGCTAGGACACTTGTGATGCTAACCAAGCAGGCAGTGCTACAATTAAACGTATATAGTTAGTTCCTCTTGATCCAAAACTATACAATGGTAAAAAAAAAAATATATATATATATATGTTAACGCACGCGTGAAAATTTGAAGCCTTTTGTTAGAAGTACCAGATGCTTGAAGATCCAATCAATGGAAGCAAGCACAAAAGAGCATCAGTCTTAATAAATTTAAAGAGATCATTATCATGGTAGGGGAAAAAATGCCTCCTGTGCTGCATTCAAGAATCATCGATAAACCTGGATAGCATCAATGTCATTTCTCATCATTCTTAAAAAGTCAAGCAAAATTTGATAAAATATTGAGGATCAGCCACAAGTTAGATTGTATAAGATGTCGCCTAGCCATGGTTTGATGGTTTCAAATGAATTTAGCTAGAGCAAATGACTTTAAATTATTAGTAGCTTTAACCCATAGCTTATCATAATCAAACTTCATAAAAAGCACATATTAACTATATGTGTGTATAAATCACAAGGTTCATAATCCTGGCACTTAAAAATCCATGTTCTTTTCTTTTTCCTTTCTTGTTTTCCCACTCTTTTTCTAGCTGTTAATGTCTATGTTAGTGTTTGGGCACAAAACATTGGCAGAAATAGATTCAAGAAAAGACATCAAAAGACCTGTTAGGGCAACAGCAGCTAGAGCACCACCTAGACCAAGTCTAGTCCATAACAGCGACCTTTCGTAGATTGAAAGATACCCATAACAGCGACCTTGTTCTAAGGAGTTTTTCTAAAATATCATTTAAAAAAAAAAAAAAAAAAACTCACTCTTAACTATACATTTTACTTTTAGCCCACAATGTTTAACTTTACAACTCAATCTCAACCACACGTTCTCCAAAGAAATCACTCTTTTAAAATACTCAAGTCCTTCGTATTCTGTACAAGAAGCATAATTTGTCAAATAATGATATAAAAAATAAAATACTCAAAACATTATTTAACTAAAATTTTTCTAAAATTTGTAGATCATACCATCATAATAGTCAGTATAAAATTTGTTAAATGAACCAATTTGTTAAATGAACCATCTGTTCCGATCAATAGAGTGCCTCAAATGAAATATCCATATGCTTGCTAACTAGCATAAAAATTTCTGCACACCAGAAATTCTAGACGGAAACTCCAATTGATAGCAAAAAGCTTGATTTGCCAAAGAAAGAATACAGGGATCACTTTAGAAGTCATTCTGAAATTTTAAGATATAAAATGGAGATATGCAAATGGTATTTGTAGTCCACAATAATCTCCAAATTTCCACTTATCATTAGCATGTTATTGGTACTTACATTGCTTATGCTATAGGGATCTATTCAACAGAAATTGAAGAAGATAGGATAGAACTATGAAAAAAACTAGCACGTTGGAGATGTGCTCGATATCATAGAACAAATTATTGTTTAAAAGAAAGTTTGGTTAACTTAGGATCTCATGATTTATTGTCCTTTCCCAATTTCACTGAAGTATCGCTCACTCTTCCAACTTCCCAATCAGAGTATAAAGCAGCTATGCCTTTAAAAAAAAAAGACAAGGTAGGACATCGTAGAAGAATTATTAGATCAAATATTCGCAAATGCCGAAAAGATATGAGAGAGCAATTGCGGAAGCTTGCAGATATAGTTGACAAAGTTGAAAGACTAAAAAGGCTAAAATTGCTAAAGTTAGTCATACAGGGAAAAATGTAGTATGATATAATTGTTATAAAATTTGCTATTTTGATGAAATCACTTTCTACTTCTTATACAAATCACCCGAATTTTTGATCAAGTGAAGGTCCATTTAACTTGATGACTTTTACTTGAGCTCTGAGGCATAGAAATACCTAAGTTTCTTAAAAATTTATTAGGCAACGCTCGTCGGGGACAAAGCTCTTTCAATACAAACATTAATTAAAACCTGTTTTAAAATAAATCTTACATTAATCCATATCTGTTTCAAAATAAATTGACATTTGTAATAGCTTCGAGTTTCTATGCTTAAAACTAACGCCATAAAACTCATTAGGAAGCTTAAAACCTTCCCTACATGGTAGTCTAAGTAAATTTCACTCGGGTTAAAGGCAACTTCACTTTCACCTGATTAAATCAAGGTGATCTACATAACAAAATAAAAGTGATATCATCAAAGTAGCAAATTCTACAATTATTATATAATATCATTTTTTTAATGTCCAAATCTTAACTTTAGCAAATTCAACCCTTTTTTTTCAACTTTGTTAACTATACATGTAGCCTCCTGCAATCTCTCTTCTATCCTATCAACATGTGCTAATATTTGATTTAATAGTTATTTGTAAATGTCCCACCTCGTCCTTTTTATAAAGACGTGGCTGCTTTATAAACTAGTGGAGAAGTTAGAAGAATGACTGATAGTTCAACGAACTTGAGAAAATGACAATAAAACATGAAATCCCTAAATTAACCAACCTCCTTTTGAACAATCACTTATTTCATGACATTGAGCACACGCTGACTGCTCATGTTTTTTTATTTTAATATCTAATCTTCTTTAATATTTGTATTGAAAAGATTCTTAAGTTACAACCATAAATATGAATTACATGTTAATGATTAATGGAACTTTCTACAAATGGAGATTGATGTACACTACAAGTACCATTTGTTGACCAGCATTTCATATTGCAAAATTTTATTGTGATTAATTTAGTTTCCCTACATTCTTCCATTGTAGAAAGGAACGTTCTGCTATCAATGGGAATTTTCATTGCAGCCTTGGTAATTCTAGCCCACAAAAATTCTTGTGCTAGTTCCCAATCCCAGACATATACCTATCTCGTTTGAGGCACTCTATTGAACTTCATAAGGAGAGATGGTCCATTAACTCCTACATTCACCCTCAAAGATCGGAAGAGCGTCGTGTAGTGGTATGATCTACAAATTTCAAAAATAAAAATAAATAAATAAAAATAAAAACTCAGTCAGATTAATGATTAATTATTAAAAAAAAAACGAACAAATACACTTTTACTTGCAAATGAATAAAAGGAGCTTCAAGATCCTCCATATTCTCTATAACAATCATAGGGGAGTTTTTCTAAGAAAAAGATGGAGACAAGTGGAACAGCTAAAAAACAAAAGCAGATTAATAAAGTACATTTAATTAGTTGAAAAACATAGAGCGCCACAGATTTGTTCTAAATTTAAAGTATTTATCCTAGAATAGAATTTTCCAATAAAACTTCGCACACTATTTGATTGGAAACTAATATCCTTGAGAAACTTTCCTATCATCTTTCCTATCATAGTGTTATATTCCTTGTTTTGTGTCCAACTTCCATCTTATCTTTATGTATCCATAATTTCTATGGTCGTGTAAGGTTGAAGGGGAAAAACTTAAAAGTAAAGCTGATTGTGCAGGCTTCTTTTTCCTATTGGTTTAGTTGCCATCCTAATGATTACTCAGTTCAAACTTAACCAAGACTACAATACCACAATATGATTTAACATGCTCAATGTGACTTGATTATTACACTCATAGCTAGTAATGCAGTAAATGACTTATAAACATGATAAGGAGGGACTAGCAGTCTAGCACCATGTGGCTAATTTCATGTAAGTCCTTTATCTACCATAAGTAGAAAATTGTGCAACTAGTGTATACGTGAATTAGTATGTATTACCATCACCAGGTCATGTGTGAGAACTCCATGATGCCTTAAAACAGCTGCGTAATAGAAACATCAATAAAGAGAATTAAACCATAAGTAACTAATCCACTAATTTATCATCACGATGCATTATCATATTGTTTTCCATTAAGTTATATGGGAAAGCAACTAAAGTCATTTGATAACCAATCTATAATAACAAACTGGTTAGGCCACACATGAAAATGATAAATGGTTAACATAACTTGAAAAGGTTTTTGTACAAAAATGCGTTTGAACTGGAGCTGCAATCAAAAATTTTGTTTGCTGTACATTTTTAGCTGATTGTAAATATGTTTCAAATGATGCGCCAAGAGTAATAAAAACTGTCCACCTAATGTCATTCTTTTATGTCTATTTCTAAATAGGGCTTGATCAAATCAATGCCATTCTTCTATGGCTATTTCTGAACAGAATTTGGTTAAATCATTTCTATTCTCATATTTTGTTGAACTAACATGTATTGAAACAATAAAATAAAATAAAACCAAAAACAAGATCGAACAAGTTCTATAATGTATCTAGTCGACCATAACAGCATAGCATAAAATTAAACAATCCCCACAACTCCCAGAAATACAAAAACAAATACTCATATCAAAACAAAAGAAGAGCAAAAATGGTGATTCTACTATACAAGTCATAATAAGCTCTTTTTTTTTTTTTTTTTAAGCTGGTGTTCACAAAGTGTTTTTTTTTTTAAATAGAATTAGATTTTGTGAGAGTGAATGAGATTTGTGTAGTACAAGTGGATCTTGTCAAATAGGTGGATATGATTGGTTTGACCAAATTCTATTTTTAAATAGAAATGATTTGTGAACATGTGCCAAAAGCAGATGATGAGGCTGTGACAATTATGATAATAAACACACCTTTGTTCTTGTAAGAAAATGTGACATTACGCCACCTAAAAGGACTAAAAAGGAATGAAAATAATTAAACCGTCTATGGGATCAATTAAATGAAAATAATTAAACCATCTATGGGATCAATTAATTGTCATTTACCTGCTTAATAGTTGCAGATCAGCTTGTTGTGTTGTTATAATGCCAATGGACCATATCTTGAATACTTTCACAAATTGTAGTTGTAACAAAATTTGACATGCCAAATTCAGCCTCTCGTCCTGCTCCCACAGTAAACATTGTTGCATTTTAGAGATGCTCCAAAAGCATTCATCAAGAACCTGACATTGACATTTTCCTTCTCTAGTTCAATTATTATTACACCAGCTTGTCCCGGGATTCTTTTGTATCCTCTCATCTACCATAAACTTCCTCACTAGAGCTGATTGCTCCCAATCACCCATTGAGGCCAATATGCTCGATAACTGTACAAGAGCACCCGAATTCTGAGAATCAAGTTCCATAATCTGTTTGGCAACTTCCTTAGCAAGAGGTTTGTGTGCTCTTCCGATCTCACCCTCTCAGAATAGCTGACCACATGCTAGCATCTGCTTTAAAGGGCATCTCATTAATAAGATCTATAGCTTCCTGAAGACAACCTGTCCGTGCAAAAAGATCAATCATGCAAGAGTAGTGTTCCAAGCTTGGCTCAAGATGATATTCGTGTTTCATTACATGAAACACATGTTTCCCTTCTTCTACCAATCCACAATGATTGCATGCAGACAAAACTGCAGTAAATGTGATATCATTGGGTAAAATGTCCTTGCATCTCATTGCACAAAATAGACTCAATGCTTCAATTCCATAGCCATTTGTGGCATAACCCATCAACATAGAATTCCATGAAACCTCATCAACTTTTACCACTTGGTCGAATAGTTCTCGACCACTTTTGACGTAACCACACTTGCAATAATAGTCAATAAGGGCTGTAGCAACGATAGGATCAAAGTCAAGGCCAACTATGGTAGCTCTAGCAAAAACTTGTTCACCAAGTTCAAGATATGCAATGCTCGCACATGCACTAATCACACTGGTAAGGCTAAATCTGTCCACAGACATGCTCATCTTATTCATCTCGTAGAAAAGATCTAATGTTTCAATTGGAAGTCCATTTTGACTTAGACCCACAATCATTGAGTTCCATGATATCAGACTTCTGAATGGCATACTCTTAAATATGTACTTTGCTTCGTTAATTTTACCACAATTCGAGTAAATGGTTATCATGGAATTAAGCAAAATAGTATCACAAGTTTTAACCTCACTGAATAAACTGCAAGCATCATTAGGATTTCCACATTTGGCATATGCATAAATAAGTGCACTGGAAACAACAAGGTCACTTATAATTCCTAACTTATGCACATGACAATGCAATTGTGTGCAATTTTTTAGATTTCCAATACTACTGCACGCGGTCAAAATGCTGGACAAAGTAGACGCGTCAGCCGCAACTCCCTCTTTGTGCATCCTATCAAATAAATATATAGCTTCCAGTGGATCATCGTTGGCAACATATCCCGCAATAATAGAATTCCATATCACAACACAAGGATAAGTCTTAAGTTCAAATATTCGCCTAGCTTCATTCATTCTACTGCAATTTGCAAGCCCAGAAACCAAAGCTGATAGAGAATAATCATTCAGATCCTCCATTCCATTTAATACTCCACTGGCACTATCCAAGTCACCACACTTACCATACATATTCACAAGTGATCTTCCCATAACTGAATCAAACTCCACGCCATCAATTATCATCCTAGCATGAACCTGCTTTCCCAAATCAAGACTTCCCAAATCTGCGCAGGCTCCAAGAATGCTGGTTAGAATGAAAATATCTAAACTGAGTACACTATCAGATTTCTCAAATTCTGAGTTCAAGAGATCCTTAAAAAGCCTCAGTGCCATTCTCGGATTCCCATTCTTAGCATAACCATGTATCATCGCATTCCAGGCAGTTCCATTCTTCATTGGCATCTCTTCAAAAAAACCATGTGCAACCTCCAAATCCCCAGCTTTTACATAGTGTGAAATAACCACATTCCACGAAAAATCATTCTTGTTCGGCATTAAGGGAAAAAAATCCAATAACTCATTCTTCTCACCCAATTTTGCGATTCCTTCAAGAATAGAGTTCCAAGTGAACGAATTTCTTTGAGACATTTCATCGAACAGCTTCCTAGCATAACACATTTTCCCACATCTTACATACATCTGCAGCACGCGATTGGCAATGTTTAGAGTGGAAAAGAGAATGCCCGTTTTCAGGAAAAGGAGATGCAGTTGCTGCCCTTGTGGAATGAATCTGTTGGTGTCGAAGGAATTGAGAATACGCGCATAGAAATGCCAGTCCTGAATTCCCATAAGAAACATAGTGATGCCACGGCTAAAGTTGGCATTTCCATAACATTTTGAATAACTTCTACAAATGATGTTGGGACGAGTAATTGCTAAAAATTTTCTAAATTTATATAGTGAATAACAATTTGCTACTATTTCACTATAAAAATTTTCTCAATTTACATATTTCAGAAAGTATGATGTGTTTCATATCTTATATTTGTTATTTACGGTGCCTCCCATACCAAAAGGTGAAATTACCGAGAATAGACGAGATGCTCAGCTCACATTGGTGGATCTGACAAGACATTGAAAAAGAGGAAAGGCCAATAACTATACGCATTTCTCACTAAAAATTGTTAATGCTATTTACTACTCCCTAGACATCAATGCATTAGGCAACCATTTGTAATGAAAATTAATAACCTTTTAAATTTCAACCTGGTTATGAACACACACACACACAAATCAAGTTTTGAATTGTTGGCACATTAATTATGAGCAACACGTGTACAATGTATGTGCATAATAAATGTCGACACAATGCAAAACAAATGAAAGGTACCCAAAAAGGAAAAACATGTATTACAATAACAAAACCTCATATGATTTCATTTAGACTATCAACATACATGACATGCTTGGTTAATTCTAAAACCAAATGCATAAGGATGCACATGTTGCAAAAAAGAAAGAAAGAAAGACCCTAGCGAAGTATTATGTATGATTATCAATGTATAAATATTTCTTTCCAACACTATTTTCGTGAACTAAACCTGTGCACTACATCCTAACAATATTCACTGATTACCACCATAGTCAAGCAAACTTGCAGTATTGCCAATTGTGGATATTTCCTTTACCAGCTAAGCCCTTTTTAAGTCAAAAGTTAAGAGATATTTGTTAAAATGTTACTTGCCCATTTTTCTTTAGGCTCCACGCCTCATAAATTGATTTCCCGAGAGCTCTTTGGGAAGGGAGTAGGGGGATTAGAAAGAAACGGAGTTGGGGAAAAAAAATGTTGGAAGTTTTAGCTAATATGCTTATTATGTTTAAGATTATATAAATCTGGAGTTTTTAAAAAAAAAGGAAGCAAACAAACAAACAAGAAAAAAAAGGAAAACACTGCATGAAAAGAGATAGACGACAACAGAATAGAAGATCAAATCATGAGCTTGCAATCAGTAATTATGCTATAAGCATCAAAATTTCATGAGATTGATACCTTGAGCCTTGAGGTGTGTATATCAAGTCTCCCCATTCTCCCTAAACCCTAATTTATTTATTTATTTATCTCCCGATTTTGTGCTTAGTTTAACGAAGAAGAAAACACAGGGTGTTGTCGTGTATTTTTACACGTGACACGATGATTTTGTCCTCATTGGGAGCGTGTGGCCCCCTCAAGGTTTTGCAAATTCCCCGTATGGAATCGCATCCCCCAGGAATCGAACCCCTAACCTTGGCCTTGGCCTTGGCCAGTCGAAATCGGCACAATCTCTAATCAACACAGGGGAAGGGGTTAAATCCCAAATCAAATTATTCAGTATGTAAAAAAATTATTATTTTATCCACAAAAACTGGATTTATAAATTCATAAGATAAAAATATTGCTTAAGGAAATAATTAAACAACAAGATAGTATAAACAGAATAAAAGGTTTGGGGCCGGAGACAACAATGTTTAATCATTCGCATGACTCATTTGCCTCAACTCACAACCGGTCCAGATCTTAGTCATAATATTTAAAATGTTAGCATTAGCAAGGGTTGGTGCAGGGATGGGAGGCTTCCCCGCACCCTGCATGAAGGGGGGCAGGTTGCCCTGCAAGTAGGCAACTGGGTCAGGGAAACTACCCTGCTTACTGCCCTCTCAACCACAGTCCCAATCTAGTGGCGTGCATTGGGACAAGCCACGTGGGAAACCACAAACCGTGTGGCGTGTCCCAATGCACGCCACGTGGCCATATGGCACCATATATAGTGTCATATGTATGGTGGTAGATCATTTTTAGTTTTTTACTCAACCATTTTTTTAATGTTCTCCAATATATATATATATATATATATATATTAAGCTACAAAACTAAAGAAAGAATGAATCACAGAAAAATGCAATTAAAATTGACATAAAAGATGAACCACTCTTAATTTAAAAAAGAAAAAAATCTGAGCATCGTTAGAACCACCTACAAATTCCTATATTTATTTTCCTAACACTGGTAAAGAGAAAGAAAAAATAAAGTAACCCATAATCCTGAATCACACAATCACCAGAAGTTGAGGAAACTTTTACCGTGTTCACAAACCATTTCTATTTAAAAACACAACCTGATCAAATCAATTGCAATCACATATTTAACAGGACCCGCCCAACCACTCATTCTCATAAAAACCAATTCTATTTTTAAACAAAAACACTTTGTGAACTTGAACAACGGAAGTGCAGAATTTTCCAATTTCATAAGGATTCTTGTTGCTTCAGTCAAATTTCTACCCAATTTGATAAGAACATGCAAAGTAAAAAGGAAATCTAAGAAAACTAGTCCATGAAACGTCATATACATAGACACACTTGGTGTCAGTGTATACTATCACACCGAAACACTTTACTGGAGGAAAATAAAAGAGCTTTGAAGAATTATGCCTCAGATTTCAAGGGCTCCAGAAATTGTAAACTGGAAAAGCGGGTAGTGGCGGCAGCTGGTGGTGGCGCGGTGAGACGGCGGGCCGGAGTGAAGCTGCGGCGGAGGCGGACGGACGGAGCTGAAAGGGTAAAAGGTGAAGAATAGGACAGGAGTATTTAACCGATGATCGTTTTGAGTTTCAAAACATTTTTTTTTTCTTTTCTTTTTTATTTATTTATTTTTTTTCGGTTGAAGGGAAACAAGTGAGGTCTGTTAAGATCTCTTTCAAGGAAAATTTTAATAAATTTCATATAGTAAATAAAATCTCTTGTCACGGTGACGTGCATAAGTACCTGTAATATGTATCTCATGTAATTTATGTGTATTTAACAAAGTGTTTGATTAGAAGTTAGATTATAATCTACTACGTGGCGTAATTTTATTGGTTATTTTTTGTAAAATGTAAACAATTACGGATTGACTTTTACTTTTTGACTTTTTAAAAAAGTGAAACCAATGAAATGATGTCATGTATTAAATTATAATCCAGATTATAATCTATCCAAATTACCAAACATCCTATAAATTTAAATACATATTACGTATATTTGTACACACCACATATAGTTGAAGGTTTTATTATAAAACCCCTTTAAAAAGCTCCACGTGAAAAAGAAAACAAAAATGAATTTCACGCTATGAATAAGTAAAAAACTTTGTAGGACTTTTCAGGATCTTTATTATTCTAGGCTTTTATTATAAACTAGTTATATACCCATTCGTTATACGGAATAGAATAATTAGCTAAAAAATATATGATAATTTGAAAAATTAAATTATCATAATTTTATTACATACTCATTATATATGTTACTAATATATATAAACAATATCAAATTGAAACGTACAAGATTTTCACTTGAGACAAAACTAATTAGATCATTCATAAAATAATACTATTAATTAATAAAATGAGAATGAAGAAATTTTATCAAATTAATTTCATGTTGAGTATAAAAACTACAGTTCTGTTTGTGTTTATGTTTTTTGTTTTCATTCTGAAGAAAGTTTTCTGTTTTCTGATTTCATTCTCCGTTTTCTGATTTGCTGAAAATGCATTCTGTTGGTGTTGTCTGAAAATTGATTTTCGAAATAGAAAACTGAAAAACTCGTTCTATTTGACATTTTCTGAAAAAATTTCTATTCACAAAACATACAATAGAAATATAACTCTACATTTATTTTTACAATGATATGTAACAAATTGCTTATGTTACATTCTATTTCAAATTTAAATATATTGAACAAAATATATACTCTCGTTGTCTATCAAGTTATCTATAAATTTTTAACCTTACCAATAAATATATTCAAGAAATATTATTATTAATCATGTATGCCTACATCTAAGAAATATAACTGGAAGTTTTGTCTCCTAATTAAGGCATATAAATAGCAATATTTCCTTAAAATTGTCACTTATAAGGTTTAGACTCTAACAAAATCAAACATCAAAGTTATAATGTCTATTTTCATAAATACTAAATCTACGTAAATGAAATAATAGTGTCACACATTTTATGGCCGACAAAAGGAATTTAGTCATCCTGTCCTTGAGCACTCATTCCACATTTGAGTAGCAATCTCATCCCGCACTTGACCTATTTGAGCTCTTGGACTTGAATTAAATTGTATTGGTTCAGAATCTTGACTTGACTCGAACTCATCATCAAAAATTATATTCTCTGTAGAATATTCCGTAAACAAAAAAAAAGATTTACAAACAAACAACTTTATACATATATAACCAAATAAAAAACATAGAATTGTAACAAAAATAGCTGTCAAAACACCAATTTTTAACCAAAAAAAAAAGATTTACAAACACCCAAATTTATACACAAATACGAAAAAAAACAAAACAAGCTTATACAAACATATTTATATAAAAAAAAAGCTTTATAACAAAAAAACATATTTACAAACAAACAACTTTATACATATATAACCAAATAGAAAAACAGAATTATAAAAAAAATAGCTGTTAAAAAACAGATTTTTTACCAAAAAAAAAAGATTTACAAACACCCAAATTTATATATAAATACGAAAAAAACAAGACTAGCTTATACAAATATATTTGTATTAAAAAAACAGAATTGTAAGAAAAATAGCTGTTAAAAAATAGATTTTTAACCCAAAAAAAAAATATTTACAAACACCCAAATTTATACATAAATATGACGAAAAGAAAACTAGCTTATACAAACATGTTTACATAAAAAAAAAAAAAGGATTTATAACTAAAATTAGATTTATATACAAATAAATTTCTACATACATGCCCAAAAAAAAAAAAAAGAATTACACTGGGGCAGTCCTATACCTTTATGTGCTCAAACTTTTGCTCCAAACACGTATTACACTTTAACAAATATAAAAGATAACGAAATTTTGAGCCACAACACACAAGCTAAATACCAAATAATTCTTTAGAAACTACATTTCATCTCATCAATCTTGACAAGTAAAACACACCAAGGATATAAAACCACAAAAATCATACTCAAAGCAATAAAAGGAGAAAATTAAAATGGAACTTATATCATTATGAACACGCTCCAAACGTATGGGTTTGGATTTTGATGCTAAACCTAAATCTTACTCTGAATTATCACAGATCATTCAACAAAACTATTTATGAATTAATGGTGAATTTGTTGATTTAGAAAACCATTGTCTTTCGAGAAATCAGTGACAAATTTCAACATTTATTATCATGTAAATGTTCCTTCTCATCCATTTTTGTTTGACTAAAATTCAATAGGTTATAAGGTGGACGAAAAATAAAAGAAAAAAGAGAAAAGGACCCATACACAGCAAAAAACAGCAATATACATATATGTGTGTGTTCAACACTTCCTCAATTTAATGCTTGATAGAAAGCATAGTTCTTCTAATCCTTTATTCCCATTACATGTAAAATTCCATAAAGGACAAGAAAGTTATTCCTCTTTCCATAAATCACTGGGCATCCACACTTCTACCACTCAACATATATCCATTTGGACTAGCACAACAAGTAGCATAACTCATGGAGACAAACTGCATTTGTTAACATTAAAGAAAACAATTGTATTTTACTCTAATATAATAAAGAATTTTTTCTAATTCATGTCAAACAAATTTTCAGTTCTTTTACCATTCATATAATAGGCAATGATATATTATCAGCAAGTTATTTGACGTGAAACCACAGTCAGCTTCCCATTTCTTAAAACCTTTTCATAGACTTGTGGATGAGAATGAATAATATAGATCTATGATAATTAGCCTTGGAAGTCAACTTGAATGAATTCATGCTTGCAGTTTTTTATTATACCTATCAATTTAATGCTTAACTCAATAGCTATATAAATATAAGTTCATATGAACTGAAACAAATAACAGAATCAATGTAAGCTCAAAATACTAAAACAAACCACAGAAACAATGTAAGCTCAAACAATGTAAACAAATAACAAAAACAATGTAAGCTATATTTTCAATCTTCTATCAGAATATCAGTAGGAACAAAATGGAACAGAAAATAAAAGGCAACCTGAGCTCAAAACCCAATTGTAAAGAAGAAGAAGATTATTTACTAAATAATGTAACAACCCAGTACCAGATTCGAACTGGCAACAAGTGAATACAGAACTGGCGCTGGAAGAAATTACCTAGACGGGTGTGTAATCGATGAAATTTTTGGGCGACTGCTGCTTCTCGAACACTTAGACGACCGGCGCCGGCTTGCTTTCAGATCTGATTTCGAAAAGGAAAAAAAAAGACTTTGTTCAGATTTTGTGAAGGTAGAACTCAAACTAAAGCAAATAAACCTTACCTGCGGCTATTGGTGTCTCCAAGCATACCGGTCAGCGAAGGGCCATGAGTGACGGAGTTGTGGGTTGGGGACGGAAGGAAGCCCTAGATCGTGAGAGTGGGAGAGTGATAAAGAGAGATTGTAGCGTGAGAGAATGTGACAGAGGGAGAGAGGGTGATCCGGATGTCTGTGTTTGTGTTCACACTTGAGAAAGCCAGGTTTCGCGTTTTGGGCTTTTTGCCTAAGAACGGTGAGAACGACTTTTTTTCGTCTCCCCTTTCCTTTATTAATTGGAAGCCTCTGGAAAACGTTCTTGACAATGACAAACAGAACACGTTCTGAACATTTTGAAAAAATGAAAATAGAAACACTTTGAAAATAACAAACAGAACGGCGAGAAACTATGAAAAAGAGAGCATATGAAATTTATACAACTCTAGAAACATCCTACGAAATTTATACAATACCACAAGTATCCTACACCTACATCCTCATTTAATAGGATGTGAATGATATTGATTTATCAGAATAAATTTTTTTCCACATTCAAGGGTTGTTTGAACCTTTTTAATTTTTCTCTTTATAAATTTACCTACTATCATTTGATTGTTGATTTGACAACTACTCAACATTCATCACTCATTTCAAACTTCAATTAAATCTCTACCCTTCATTTCCATTTATTATAAATTCTCTTTATAAATTGTAAAAATAAAGAGAGCTTCAAATAAGCTCTCATTCTCCACTATATATTCTTAGAAAATTTATATTTTGTATTTCTTCCTACAATGTCATATATTCTCTAAAGAAATAATTATTCACTAAATCTATTCTAGAAAATCTAAAGTACACAGTTTCTTATTACAAAAGATCCATGGGAAGTAATATTACAATAAAGGATAAATTTTATATGATTTACCATTTACCCTTAACATTAATTTTTAACTATTTTCCGCTCTAAAAAGAATTAAAATAATTTTTTATTTTTGCTCTAAATCATTATTATCAAATATATTATTACTATTATATCCTTTCAATTTAAATTTTTACCAATATAAGTTCTAAGAAAAAAATAATAAATTTAGTAACGTACTAAACATATAGCCTTAAGTTTTATGACGTATGGTTTATCGTATTAAATTAAAGTAAAAGTTTTGAAACTGATATAATTTTACTTTACTAGATTTTTCACACGTATAATGCATGAATAGAGATCTAATGAAAAGATCATACATCAAAAGTAATTAAATAAAAATTTAGATATTTGGTGTCATAAAACAATATAAAAACTATGACATTTGTTAATGTAATTTGTATTGTAAAAAGAAATATTGGATCAAATAGTATTAGAGTATTTTTTACCGTAAAAAATTTATCACGTGTATCTAATTCAAATAGAATTTTTGCCTAAATAATGTGATCTCCATATCTTGAGATTATGAGTCTCGTGCCACTACACAACGTAGTCAAATGATAAAAATTCCGTAAAAATATACCAAGGAATAATGATCTTTAGCTTCAATTTATGACCGAAAATTCTAAAATATCATATCGCATTCAAGAATTTGGATTTGTATAGATTTTCAGTGGAAATAGTTGTTGAAATATGATAAAATGATAGCATGATTATATCTGCGATGCATGACAATAGGTTAAAATTTATTTAAAATTATATGTCAAGATAGATATTAAATGTTTTGTGAACCATAAAATTATTCTTTTACTTTTCATCTTGGTAAAATGTGCCATTTAAATAATTATTTTCTTATTACTCGAGGCTATAATTTAATGATGATAAGGTAATAATATAGCGTATACAAACTAACCTTATCATCATTATAATTTTAGTGATATAATTGTTAAATTAAAGTTCTTGATCTAATTATTGACAACTAAATATCATTTATCCATTTGCAAGTAAAGTAAAAATCCAGTGACATTTAATACAATTAATGTTGTCATAATTTATATTTATTTTTTCCTTAGTAACAATATAAATAAAAAGGTATCTCGGATAATTGATAAAATAAAATAGATGCATATAACTTACCTTGACAATAAATTTTGATAGCAGAATTCGGGTTTTAAAAAGATTCAGTAAGAATATTGAAAGATAATGTAGTCAATTGGATTGATATATAAAAACTCAAAACATATTCACATGGCACAACTCATTTTATTCTTGTATGTATTTATATATGATTGTATTGTAGTATTGTGAAAGAAAATAATGTCATATTTTATATTATACTTATGCCTATCTTAAATGAAAAAAAAGTATAACTGTCATTAAATACAACAAGTGAAGTTTCTTAAAAGATGGGATACCAAGATACCAAAACAATCATACAATACCAATATCATTGCTAACGGTGAAATCGAAAGAAGTCTCATCCATGTGTTGCATAGAGACGTGCCATCGAATTTGCATAACAAAATTAGTAAATATGCAATTTTGATTCAGTAAATCCAACCAGATCGGGAAATATATTTTGTCAATTCTACTTTTCATGTGAAATTATAACATTAATTAAATTTATTCTTTATTTCTTCCATAAATCAAATTCCGTAGGTTTATGAATTTAGAGACGCTGCAGACAAAATTAAAAAGTTGTAAAAAAATTAACTTATTAATTAGAGTAATAGCTTGCGCAATTTATTTTTGTACAAAATAAAGGAAATTTTTATTTTCAATTCTTAGAGCTTTTTATTACAAAAATTAAAATATATTGATTAAGATTTTTCTGATGCACGTAAGGGAAAGAAGATAGGAGGGGAAAAACATTTATAATTGTTAAGAATAAAAAGATTATCTGTATCATTTTAATTTTGACCAGTTTAGTATATTTGAAGAATTAGTGAGATAAATAAAAAAATAATGTCACTATATTTAGACTTTAAGTATATATGTGGTTAATGATGATGTTTTTTTTCTAACGAAGACACATGAGAATAGTAATATATAAATGAAAATTATTAACAAAATTATTGACAAATAAAAGAGTTGGCATAATGGTAAAGTGTGTTACTTTTAACATACAGATCACATGTTCAATTCTTCACTATTACGTTTCTAATAATTTTTTATTAAAAGTGACAGCCGGTGTTGTATGACATTATAAACAATTGTGCCAAATAGAGCTTTTAGAGGGAAAGATTTTTCAATTACGCCAGATAAAATTACAATTGCGCTAGACATACTGTCATTTAATATATATAATAATATATATAGATTATTATATACTAAATATCATGAGTAGGCACTTAATCGAAATGAAAAAAAGTCCTAATAAAAACTAATAGAATAGATATAACAAAGATTACTAGATAACAAATTGCATATTATATATGAAATAAAAAAATATATAAATGTTTGTATCTTATTATAAAATAAAATAAAAGAATAATCGTAACTAATGGTTAAGTATCATGATGGTTATTATAAACAAAGAAAATAAAATAAATGAAGTGCATAAAGTAGGATAGTAATTTTAGTGGGAAAAATTACATATCACTATTCTACTTTAATATATATATGATATAAGAACATGATTAATGTGGGGCGGAAAAACCTAAATTTGAATTTTTCTACCCTATAAAATCAAATTATGTATCAAAGTTGAGTGGAAAAGTTAGTTCTTTTTTTTTTTTGGGAATCTAAAGGAGGGGCCAAATTTGGCCCCTCATTTAGAGTAAGATTAATATTGAGGAAAAAATTAAGGGGAAAAAAGCTAAGTGGAAAAAGTTGGGGAAAAAACATATTTTCAAATAATGTGTAAGGGGAAAAAGTGGGAGGAAAATATGAATTAAACACGTGGCGGTATTTTATTGGATTGAAAGAGAAGTGAGAGTGGAGAAAAATAGTATTTTATTAGATTGGAGGAATGAGAGAGGGGGAAAAAACCTAAAATTTGACCCCCTCATTTAGATTTTTACCCCCCCTGAAATAAGTTTCCCCCCCTCTATTTTAACACATTATTTATGCTCTTAGGTTTTTTTTTCACCTTCTCTCATTCTTTCTCAATCCAATATAATAATTTTGGAGTTTTCTCCCAACACTAATTATGCTCTTAGGTTTTTCCCCCTTCTCTCATTCTCCCTCAATCCAATATAATATTATTTTTCACTCACTCTCACTCCTCTCCTAATCCAATAAAATACTGTCACATGTCTAATTCATATCCCCCAACTTTTTCCCTATACATTATTTGGAAATAAGTTTTTTCTCTTAATTTTTTCCCTTCAACTTTTTTTCCCTGATTTTTTTCCCCTTAATATTAATCTTACTCTAAGAGAAGATATATTGGATAATAACGCTATATACTCATCCCATTTTATATCCTCCTCAAAATTGATCTCTTCCCAACCAGTGGGATACCCCCCTAGAGGCTGATCTGGCGTCCGACCTGGCGTGACAGGTTGGGTGTTCAGTGAAAAACAAGTTGAAAAATTTGAATTTCAAAAACGCATATCCTCACTCCCAGACCCTCACAGGTCTGAGGTCTCTCTCTCTCTCACACATAACCCACCGTCCATCTCTCTCCCTCTCTCTCTCTCTCTCTCTCCGTGGTCGAGGTACCATATTTCCGGCGAGGTGAAGAAACCGGACGGCTGGCTCACAACAGCGACCCACCCAAGATCCTCACCCCCAAACCCACATCTCTCTCTCTCTCTGTCTCTCCCACCTTTCAGCTGTGTCTCAATACTGGAAACCACCCATTTCCGGCGAAAATCGTTAAACGACTCACACCCGCTCGTATAACTCCGGACCAACCCCCAACAAATCCGAGAAGCAGATCTCTGAGTTGGCACTTCTGAATTCTCTCCACCCTCGATCCAGCAAAACTCAGGTGATTCCGCATTCCCTCTTCTAAATTTCAACCCGACTGTTTCGTTCTGCAGTTCTGGTAATTGTTTTTTTTCTTTTTTTTTAAAGGGTTGAATCTGCAGCTCCGATTGTTAGCCTGTGCTTCGTACTTCCGTTTGTCCCCGTACAAATCGGCGTTCTTCGTGTTCCGGTAAGGGTTCGACCCAATAATCATTTCGTTCTGCAGTTCTGGTAATAGTTTTTTTTTTAAAGGGTTGAATCTGCAGTTCCGATTGTTAGGCTGTGCTTAGGTTTTTTAAAGTGCAATTTATGCAACGAGACTAATAATCAAGTATTTTATTCTTCTTGTGCACCTCTTTCTTCAATTTTTGGCTTGATATATTCATGAAATACAAACTGGTGATCATATTATTATGAACTTGGTTTTGGAGAAAGTAGAGAAGAAATTAAACTTCTTGAATTATAGTGATTCCAGTTTTGTTCACGTTAGGGTATCTGTTAGAGAAGATGAAAAAGGAAAGTTTTTCCCTAATTGAAGAAAAACAAAATTTTCCAGACCTTTGTGTTTGCTATCATTTCTCTAATTGAATTGGAACTTTATTTAGATAATGCAATACATAAAAAGTCATTGAGGTGTTAACTGGAAGGATTTTTTGGGGATATGAGGGATTCTGTTTGTAAGACTTTTGGAGGAACTTGGTTTGGCCATTAGGCGGTCCTGAAACAAAGATGTCCCAAACTATAAAGTTCTTTTATAAATAAAAATGATTGTTTTCCCTGTTTCCTCGTCTTTCATGTCCCTTCAGCCTGTCTTTGCTGCTTGACTTGCCTGTACTCTTGTTGTTGTCTAATGCAATTTGAGACTATAGGTTTTGAGCCTTTTGTACAGTAATACTCATTGTTTGATACCATGGAGACCTTTGCTGGGTTGGCCTCCAAGGAGGACAGAGAAAATATTCCGATTTTTCTTTTCCTTCCCGAATGAAATTTCCAGCTAATGTCTGAGTTTTGAGATTGTTAAACAACTTAAAAATTAAGGAAATCATAAATTAATGATAAAATATGACATCTGTATTGATAGATAGGATGAAAAATGTTAATCTATAATTCCTCTTAACATTAACTAGATGGATAAGCATGATGTGCCAGGATAGCTACTAGCACTAAGTCTTAGGATTTATAACCATTAGCATTAATAATCATATGTGTAATTTTCTCCAAAGCATAAGGAAATTTGTCACAAGCGAATTCATGACTTATGCGTGCATTCTTTTGTAGAATTAGTCAAGATGAATAAGATACCAAATACATTTCTTTATTCTATTTTTTCTATTTTATGAAGCAATAGAACTTTACACAAGGTTGTTGTTCTAAGCTTTAACAGCCATGAAACAAGTGAAAAAATAAACTGAGGTCTACTATTAAACTACACGACTGACTACTAAAAAAGTGATGTTATCTGATATTATAGTTATCTCTAAAACCGTGAAAGAGATCGGAAGAGTAATGTTCCATCTTTCACAAACCAGAGCATCTCTTATAGGAACAAGTTAATCAGGTTATATTGGCCATTATTACTTGCTAGTGTCTGCCTCATAACATCACTTCTAATTCATGAGATTGCCTTCACATATGAGCCTAGTTTAAAAATTCTACTCTTTTTTTCAGACGTGTGCTCTTCCGATCTATGAAAGAGTAAATGCACAGTATACTTTTTAGAGTATTTTGTGGTACACAATAATGCATAGTAGTGTACATTTCTACAAGCTTGTAAGTCAACTAGTTTGGAAGGCAATATGTTGATTTCTATTATGTTTTCCTATTAATTTTTTTCATTTCTTTAAATGATCAGCTGGTAGTTTGGGGTGTCTGTTTGGAGATGTTTTAACACTTGAGATCGGAAGAGCGTCGTGTAGGCAGGTTTATCAGGATAGACTTGAGAACAATGTAGAGACCAAGCATCCAGTTTGTCTTTGTCTGCTGTTGTCCTATTGAAATTGTTAGCCATTTCATCACCAAAGCTTTAACAAAACATGCAGATAGAATAGAGAGGATTCCCTGATGAAAAAAACAGTTAGCATTAATTTTAGTATTGAGATGGTTTGTACAAGACAAAAAGAGTTCAAATTTCTCATTATTATTATCTTTTTTTTTTTTTTTTGAACGATAGATTTCTCATCAATTGTAACAATGTGTAATTAGTGTTTTCTTACTAAATACTTTGTTTGAAAAATATTACATGTATGGAAGATTATGCCCAATATCTTTAATGTTTAATGGTTTACAATATTTGATCTCTTGGAGTTATTTGTTGCGAGTCGTCCCACAACATCTCTCATATGTAGCAGTCCTTTTAATCTGGTTTATTTTTGTAATCTCATCAAATTTCATTTCTTGTAATTATCAGTAATATCCCATTACATTTTTTGTTAAGAGTTGAGATTGACCATGAAAAAAGCTACCCAAATTTCACTTTTCAAAATGACTTTTGTGAAATGATTATGCAATAAGTTTAGTTTAAAAATAAAAGATCACATACATCTTCACCATACAAACAAGAACATATATGAAGCATACAAATGTATTGTGGTCGTATGTATATTTGAGTAGAAAATTTGACAAAATCTTCCTCAAAAATTGAACATTTCCATCTTATAAGAAAGTCACATATTTTTACCATAAAGCAACAACCACCACCAAGGTATAGGTCCAACAACATAAATCAATGATACACTACACCATAAATCAAGTAAAATGGAATCCTCC
>CAVNYN010228947.1:0-36640 GCA_963692815.1 Nyctanthes arbor-tristis | reverse complement strand
TCAATATATAACAACTCTTTGGTGTAGCTGACGTATTTCAGTGAATCTTTTACTCTTGTTTTGTGCTTGATTTAATTGTGTGATGAAATAACTAAGTAGAATATTAAAGTAGATTGTATGCGCCTTGACTTAACTTGTGACTAATTAAAACCAATAATCATTTATAACTCTTCTCATCTTGAAGTTGGTTTTAATTATCAAATGAAATAATCAACTACAACCTACGTAAAAAAAGCAGGGAGTTCTGGCCTTGGACTCAATTTTGTTAAATAATAATAACCATAAAGCATATACGAATAACTAAACATTTAACTTTTTCCTTATTAACCCTGCTAAACTCTATTACCACTTGTTGGTTTCTCCCAACCTCTGATACTATTTGCTGTTTATCAAAACTTTACTACTTATAAAATTTACGGCACACTAAGAAATTACTTTTATTATACACTCACAAAATATGTTTTTCTCAAATGAGAGGCTTCAACCCTCACACTAATTATTACTACACTAACTCTCACCCACTTGAGTAGACAACACTTCTGCCCAATTCTTACATCTCACGCGCCTTCTACAGAATGAGGCAGCCATATATTTATAGGCAACACTCCACCGACTTTCCCATGCTCCATAGTAATCTCCGATTGGCGGTGGATTTTGGTTAAGAACCTAAACAAAGTCTGGGTCCTTCTCGGCACATTCACCACAACAAGATTCTAGATTATTCAAAGCTTTCAATATATATTGGCAAAATGACAGCAACCAAAATTCTTGAAATTTCTTTAGAAGTTGGCGATGACTTCTTCATTTCTTTGAGCTTGGTTTCAATTATTTGATGAATAATTACGTACAAAGTACAAAATAAGGGAGTATTTGTCTTGATTAAGTTTAACAAAAAGCAAAAGATATAAAACATATGAGGAACAATATATGCATTTAATTCGTTTGTTTTGAGATTATTTTTGATCATATCATATGAAATAATTAACTACGAACTACAAAAGTAGGGAGTCTTGGTCTTGACAGAGTGACCAACTTAGTAAAAAGCAAAAAAATAATCATAAAACGTATATGAAAGACTAAAAATAAGAATTTAAGCATTTGTTTGTTAAATCAATTCTAATTTTAAACAAAGTTTGGGCAAATAAATTACATTCACGTATATTCACGAGATCTGTATACGTTATATAAATCTTTACTATTCAATCACATTCATTCTCTTTCTTATTTCTTACAAAATTAGTCAATTTGCTAATTAACGGTGGCTAAATCTTCTGCCTTGAGCCTGGTTTCCCCCCTCCTTTAGATGAAATTTGAAGAAATTTTGGAGACTAAGTTGGAGAATTCCATACATTAAAATTATCTATATTATATATTGAGTTTTTCTAAGGAACCAATGATTCCTTAAAAGGCACCAAGATGGAACGGTTATCATTTGAGTTTTTTAAGAAACCAAATTTGTCTAAAAAGGCAAAGAAACCATTAATATTTCTTGAAATCACATAATTTATCTTGGTTCCCTTCTCTGTTTAAATTTTGACAAAGAGACTAATAACTGAAATATGTTTTCGTTTTTTTCTATCGACTTGTTTATTTATTTCACCTGCAAGGTATGTGATCAACGTACTACTCGCTTAATCAACCTGATTGCCAATACTAATGACACTGTCTTCAAATGCTTTGCTTATTGAAAGAGTTATTTGTTGTCGTTACAATCTCCTTTTTAGTATGCATTCATATTCCTGATGTTGGTGTGATTGAATGATTAGCAAGCATCATAGACAGTAATACTTGATAGCATTATTAGTTGCTTCATCTTTTCTTGAATATTGGCGTTATGAAGTTGAAAGTTATGTAAATTAATACAACTAAGGAAAATGACAAATATAATTGGCATATATATGCATTGAGCTAACTTTCTTCTATGGCAGTTAAGATACTTATCTTCGATCAAGGGTGAATTCTGGTTTTCGTATTTTTATTTTGCTTCCCATTTTATATCACCTTCCTGATAGTGTAATTTTATAGGAGTAAAGGTGCTTTTCTATGCTTCTTCTGCTATGTGGTTCTATCTATGAAGTTATACAGATGATTTTAGTGTAAATAAGTTACTTCAGTAAATGAATCAGACGCACCTTATGATTTTTCATTGATGCTTCTTAACATGATATCATATATTGAAAACAAATACAATTATATTTGGAAATGAGTAAATAGAACATTTTGTTTTTTAAAGGGAGAGGAAGTAGAACTTCTAAAAAAGCCAGTAGAACTTCTAAAAAAGCCTTTGATCGGGTTCTGTTGTTCATATTGCTTTTTGTCCTATTTGAACTATTCTATGATTTGCAAAAGTTGAGTTGTCAAGCAAGAACCATGAAATGGTATGCTTATCAGCTCCTGAACTTTTTCAGACCATTTATTTCTGTGGTTTCACTACAACCCCAATGTTGGTACTTCAATTGCAATTGTAGGAGATGCAGTTTACTCTAATGCATACTAGAATTTAACTTTAAAATTAAGCTCTGCCAACGAAGCCTATTATCCAGAATTTAAAGGAATCAACTGGTGGAAGCTTGTAGGTTGAGTTTTTCTGCCGCATATAAATTAGTTTTTCACTGAAGCAAAGAAATATATTCTTATGAATCTTGAAGAGTCATGTTCATTGCTGTACATGATATAATTGTTTCCTTATTTATAAACTTGACTGTATAATCAACTCTAATACTACCATTTTTTTAGCAGCATAAGAGGAGAGGCAAGGACATTGAAAAGATGTTGGTGTACGTTTTCCGAGTTAATTACCTGAAATACCACTGTACTTTCACGAAGTTATCTCAAATGTCATTGTACTTCAAAATTTACTCGAAATGCCACTGTACTTCCAAAAAAATTATTTCAAATACCATTGTACTATAAAACTTACTAGATATGCCACTAAACTTGTAAAAGTGTTATCCCGTTTACCACTTCTGTTAAAAAATGTTTACTGATTTGATGACATGGCTAACAGAATTTACCATGTGACATCTTGACTGTTATTTTTTTAACCGGGTGTTGACTGAGTGACAAATCAAATAATATTTTCACGAGTTTAGTGGTATGTGAGGAAAGTTTTATAAAACTTTATAAGGTTTTAATGCCATTGTATTTTATAAAACTTTCCTCATATGCCACTAAACTCGTGAAAATATTATCTTATTTGCCATTTCGTAAATACCTGGTTAAAAAGATAGTGGTAAAGACGCCAAGAGGTAAATTCCGTTAACCATGTCATCAAGTCCGTTACATTTTTAACGAGAGTGGGAAATGAGATAACACTTTCAGAAATTCAGTGATATATCGGGTGAGTTTTAAAGTATAATGACATTTGAGATAACTTTTTGAAAGTACAGTGGCATTTCGCGTAAGCTTTAAAGTACAATGGCATTTGAGATAACTTTTTGAAAATATAATGGTATTTTGAGCAATTAACTCTACGTTTTCTTATTATTCCTCGTGAGAAGAAATGCTAGACTGAAGCTCCTTTTCAACGTGTAGTTAATTTTCAATATCTTGGTTGAATATTGTATAAGTTATCTATTTCTCCAGCAACGTCAAATAGTGTGCTCTTTTGAATTTTTATAGATTGAAAGCCACAATAAGGGAATTCACATTAGAGCCATTTTATATTACATCTGATCTGATTGTTTATAAATATGGATTAAGGGGATTTCTCCTTAATTTGCATACGACAATGTATCCACCTTTTATTTTAAGGTTCCTGCAACTCTTTATAGATAGTTCATTTTTAATGAGGACATGGATAGTTTATTTATAAAAAGAATCATGTAGCTTTTAACCCTAGAATTTTGGTATCATGATTCGTCCAATGAGGCTTTGGTTTTTTTTTTTCCTCCCCCAGGTGTTGGTGGGTTAGGTGCGGAGGGGGGGAGCAAGTGTAATTATAATGTTATTATATATCATAATAATTTTTCTGACCATAAATTATCCAAAAGTAAATTCATATTGTCACGTGCTTTTAATCGTCCAATATTTTTTCAATTGGAAGGTAGTTATCTTATTACCATTTTTGTTCATTAATTAATATATTATAATTATCACTTCTAATTTTACAATCTAATGGGCTATTGAAAGTAAAAAATATTGTGCATGAATAATTAAGTAATATTAGTACTAATAATGCGTGGTATAACTAATACGTTTTTAACGAACATTTATTTTTTCAACAAGACAGCAATGATAATTAACAATCATTTTAATTCATATCCCAAATTTCGTGGATCCATCAAATAGTGTAAAATCATAATAATTTCAACATTT
The DNA here is from genome assembly GCA_963692815.1 of Nyctanthes arbor-tristis. Taxonomy (NCBI): domain Eukaryota; kingdom Viridiplantae; phylum Streptophyta; class Magnoliopsida; order Lamiales; family Oleaceae; genus Nyctanthes; species Nyctanthes arbor-tristis. Next base: position 32,323 of record CAVNYN010228947.1, on the reverse strand, counting down.
CTTTTTATCCTATCATTACTATGTAAGTTTTTATCCTGTTATTACTGTATACGTTTTTATCATGTTATTATTAATTAAAATGCTCTGTTCTGGTGTTTTTTTATGGCAAAACCTGAGTCCCAGTTTCTTTTACTTCATCCAAGGGTTTTTTATTCAATCGTTGCTATATCACCATTAAATCATTAATATCTTTGACAAGTTGAAATGAAGTGATTTCGGTTGCTCGTTATTTCCACCCTTTTAATTGTTTGAAACAAGTCTACATCAATTTGGTCAATGTATTAGCTAGAGTTGATTCCTTTTCAAAGTACTTTGGAAATATATCTTGGATCCTTTTTCATTTTTAAATATTCAAGAGTTTCTAAGTTTTATTGTATTTTTACTTATTCCTATTAGAATATGTCTTCCCGTGCATTGCACGAGTGCAGTACTAGTAATGTTTCTAATACATTTTAAGTTTAAACATAAAACACGCCCAATATAACGTATAAAATAAAATACAATATATTATTGGCAATAACAAAGGTTTTCTTCTTTACTAACACAAAAAATGGTTATTGTATTTGTTTATCTTTTGCGTCCTTCTCCGTCAATGCATGCCATTGCCAATACTAAACAACTAGTATAAGCATTGGCGTTGTTCATGGTGAGCTCCATGTGCTTGAACTCACCCCTTCTCGACCAAAAGATTTTAATATATTCAATTTTTTATAAAGCCAATGTAGATTCTGTTTATAGAACATGTACGTGTTCACATAGAAACACTTGATTTGAGAGAAAAGTAATGATTCTAGTGTTTTATACAAGTGGGGAAAGGTTATAGGTTAGAGTCCATGTTGGTTATAAAAAAAATTAGTGCATATATATCCATACATCTAAAATCTCACCCCCAACTCATACTTGCGATGGAGAATCGCTAAGTTGGAGGAATGTGAGGCACATAATTCTAAAGAAAGGATGTTGGTTCTTATTACGGAATCCCCATAGTTACAAAAAAAGTAAGAAATCGGATGTGATTTCATGAAATCACTTGGGATTTCTTGTGTGTTTTTAAATTACTATATGCGAGTTATGTAGCAAAGCACATCCCGTTTACCGGGAAATACTGATCCAAGGCACGGCTCTCCAAAAGCTCGATTGAAGATTAGCTCAAGTTTGAAAAATGGGTAGCGAACCGAGCCCAATGTAGTCCACTTTATTAAGCCCAATACCAAACCAGGCACTTCCCGCCCTAGCTTCCGCCAGTTTAAAATCTGTATGCTTCCCTCTTTTTCATTTCCGCTGTCACTAAAAAATTTAAGGATAAAAAAAAAAGGAAAATAAATAGAAAGTAAAATTCCCCAAAACACGCAGGCAGGCAGTGGGCAATATCTTCACATTTCCATTGACTTTCATCCTTTCAGGAGGTCGGTAGAGAGAGAGGGAGAGGGAAAAATTTTGTGGAGTCTGGAGAGAGAGAAAGAGTAGGAAATGCGGTCAGAGCGCATTAGGGTTTTGTGGAAATGGATTCCCCTGAATCTGTGAAACTATCTAGGGGGGACGCTACTGAAACTGTTGCCCTCCAAGTATATCAATATAAGCATTTCAATTTTTCCTTAAATATACATAAATGTGCACCAATAAAATACTATGTCTGTTTTGGAAATGTTTACTTATAGAGAATTTTGTTGTTTTTACTTGTGGGTTAGGCTTTTTTTTTTTTTTTTTTTTCTGATTGATTTGCTCTGGCCTGATAATAGGTATTGATCTTAGTTGCACCTCGAGATGGGTATTGTTAATTGGTGTTTGTACAATGTGTTCTCTCTTTTGCATTCTGTTTGGTCTGGGCATTGGCTTCACTTCGGGCAGAATTTTGTTGGTTTTAGTTTAAATATCTTTTAATTAGATGCTGTTAATTAAGGGGGTAAGATTTATTTGTTGAGGAGGTTAAACTTTGGATTGGGGTGTTTGAGAGTTTGAGGATAATGTGGTTTAGAAAATCTTATATTTTCTGATTTCTTTTCACATTAGCTCTCACAAAGAGGCAGGTGAGTTCTTCAGAACTAGGATTTTTCTTAAGTGACTTGTAGAGTAGGAATACGTGATTCGTGCTATATTCATATAGCATTTTTCTGCTGCACAATTGGTTTGACACCTCCCCAGCAGGGGAAGTGTTGAGACTTACAATTTGAAAAGCTACGTCGGGGAATTCAATTCTGGCTGCAAAACCAACTTCAATAATGAAATCTAGGATAACCTATTCGATATCTTGAACTACGAAAAGCTGCTGTAGTGTAGAAGCAAGGTAGCAATTTTCCTGCTGTAGCAGTAGCAATGTACATTTTAACCTCAGTGAAATTCCAAGGTCCAGCAATAGCTCTGATTCTATTGCATATGAACTTCTGTCATATATAGATTTCCTCTGTCCTGATTGATGTATATAACGGTGTATAGCAAATATGCAATTCTCCATCCTACATCAAGGTCTCATCAAGATCAAATTTACTCTTTTTGTTGATATGGACATTTGTGAATATACACCTGGCCATCAGAGCTTTCCATTATCTAAAGCCCAATCGTTCTTATCCAAATTTCTTCATTGCATTCTTTCTTTTCTTTTTCCATATCTTTTGGAGATTAGCTTGTTCTCCAAATGAACCAGCAGCTGTGGTAGAAATTTTGCAAACAATGAGGGATTTTTTTTTTCCAATTTGTAAGGTTGCATGCACGTACACACTCTTGCAAGTAATGTGTGTTACTAGTGATGCTTGAACTATACTTTTTCCATTGTTAATGGTAATATATGGAGCTTTCATTCAGTTCATGCATATTTGTACCAACATTTTACTTAGAGAAAGAAATTCTTTTCCAGCTTATTGATTTGCTGTTTTGATTGTTTATTTGTTAAAGTATTAAGTTCTGAGCAGCCATTTTATCTTCTGTTGTTTTTTTTCCTCACCAACTATCTCCATTTACATAGGAATCACCTGTCTTCAGTTACATTAGTAAGCTTTCTCCCATACAGCCTGTCAAGGAACCTTCAGTTTTGCAAGGTTTTCCTGGATTCAACTCTCCTCCCATCGTATTTACATCACCGAGACTCATTTCCCAAAGCCAGTCAAGTTTTCTTGAAAGGTCTAATATGTTTGGAAGAGGTTTCCTTCATGTTTGCATATTCCTTGGTTTATGAAAATAACTGTGATTATTGATAACGTCATGCAGGTCAGAATTTCCTCCATTTCCGAGTGCAAACTTATCTCGAAAGGATGGAGGCTGCAGTAATAGTATCACTGCTGCCGACAGATCTAGGGAATTGGGTTCTCAGCTGGGTAGTGGGTTAGGTAGTTGCAGAGAGGAAGGGTTAGGTAGTCGCTGTCCCATGGATGACCAGACTGAAAGTCCTATACAATGTGCTGACAAGTTCCTGGCTGACAGTGTTCACAAGGATTCTTTTGATTCTAATGGCTCATCAAATTTAAGCTTGACAAACTCCAACAAAATTGATCATCCACCTGTTGGGGTAACTAACTCAAAGGAATCTGTAATGAAACTTGAATGCAGACCTCTTAAAAGAAGAAATGAGGAGCCTACATCAGTTGCAGCTTCCGCAACTACAGAGCAAACAGAAAAGGTGCATAAAACTGATGCATCATTAGATAGCAGGGAGGTAGAAACAGAAACACCTTCCAAATATGGCCATACCCCAGTTGATCAGTGCGCAGAATTTGAATCCAATTTGTCTGAAAACCTTGCTTTGACCAATAAGCATCCTGAAAATTCTTTGACTGAGGTCAGTCCCAAATCGGAAGCAACTTCGTCATTTGATGCAAAGGGGTCCATATTCATATATAATCTCCAATTGCAGAATGCAGAAGATGGGCAGACAGCTAACTTGGAAGACTCTTATTTGCTCTCGAGAGCCATACAGATTTATGAAGAGAATGAGAACTCTGTTGAAACTACTGGTGCCTTGGCTGAACCGGTTGTGAATGAAATGCAGAGTAATCCCATGGTATTTGAAGTATCATGCTTTCTGATATTTCTAATTTCTCTAGTAAATAATATGTTATTAGTAGAAGTTATACTTCGTTGATCGATGGGTTTTATATGCATTTCTTTATTAATAAGCCTTCAACATTCATTTTCAGTTTGGAGGGATTTTCTATGAAGCGCATAAGTTTTTTTGATTGTCGGTTTAAGGAACCCAGTCCAAAATCCCTTTTCAATTTTTCCTTTTCCCCCCTCCAAACGTTGATGGTGCTGGTATTGATCATATAATTTTACTCAATCAACTATGAAATTCATCTGGTTTTTGCTTTTGATATTTAACTTAAAATTTAATCTCCTCCAGCATGTTTTCATATGTTTCTACTTGTCTTTTCAGAAGCACAAATATAGCATTGCTATGTATTTGTGGTTTGGTTTGGAAAATAAAATCCTTCTATTAACAAAATCTGTAAATTTGGTACAAAAGACTTAGTTTACTGCATTATTTTCTTAGACATTGACGTTATCTTTGTGAACAATGGTTTAAAATTTATTATATATTATTGATCTGCTAAAACATCCTAGATGATTATTTTTATATGAAACTAGACATGTTGCATCAGCTGTGCTGTGCCCTACGCAGTTAGTGGTTTATACATTGTGAATTTAAATAAAAATTTTACAATTAGGAATATGCACTTTATCCGTTTTTGGTATTAAATGTTGCACGCTGAAATGATGAGAAGCACTCTGTTTATTAGAATTGATAACATAGTGCTAAAAGTTGAAAAAGTAAAACAGTCCCTCAAGGCATATGCTATATCTGCATGATAACAAACCATCGTATTTGAAAGGGGTGCTTATATTCTACGGTCAGAAATGTTTTCTCTTTTGCATTTCATATCAGTTGTGAGTGGATTGGATATTAAGTCCTATTAGGAGTAGGCAAAGGAAAGAATCTTTTCCCTTAGGTCCAATATGACAGATGAAGAATCTTTTCCCTTAGGTCCAACATGACATATATTTTGAACTTACGAAAATTAAAGTCTAGTTAAATCAGTGTCAAGAACTTCTAAGAATTTTATCTCACAGGAAGATTTCATAAATATGTTAGGCTGTTCAACACCGTGGTGTACTTGTACGATGTCTCCAGTTTGAAGAAGCTCAGCAGAAAGTAATAACGAATAGGCTTGTGCAAAATCCTTCAGGTATTGAGAATAGTTCAAGGTTGCTTGCCTCTCCATCAGTTAGAGAGGGCTCCAGGCCACTATCCTTGGAGACACCACAAGCTCCCATTGGTCGAGCTGGCATGACTCAGCACTTGTCTTATCCTAGAAATAGTGGGAATTTTAGCCTAAAAGGTCCGATGCCTTCAGGCATTGGCTTGCACTTGAATAGCATTCTCACCACCATGCGAATAGGATCAGGGGAGACCATAAATGTGAAATCCGATGAGAAGGGTACTTTTAATATACGGGATGAGGAACAAGTGAATCCGGTGAGCTCTTCATTTTTATCTGCATCAAGGAGCATTCCTGGTAGTGCTGACGACAATAGTGAAATTCATGCCTTGGCAGCAGCCAATTCTGCTGCAGGTCTGTCCAGTTACAACATGAAGCCTCTGGACAACCTTATGGTCTATAATCCAGTTGAGAATCAATCAACTCCCATGAACCAGCAGAACTCTATCACCGGAAGTGCTGATAATGCAGAAGGGTTTTACAAGTCAAGCCCCAGAAAGAAGAGGCAAGCCTTTTTGTCTTGTCATGTATTGCCAAATGTTTCCTCATGTTTTTGCTACAATATTTCTGTTACAATTTTTACAGGAAGAAAACATCTGAATCCAATAATGACATCAGTTGCAAACGTTGCAATTGTAAGAAGTCTAAATGCTTGAAGCTGTAAGCGCGTCAAACTTTTTTTTGCCTATTTGGACTTCGACTTCCATTATTCGCCTTTGAAATTTGTTTCCTTGTAGTTACTGTGATTGCTTTGCTGCTGGAATATATTGTGCCGATCCTTGTTCTTGCCAAGGGTGCTTTAACAGACCTGAATATGAAGATACTGTTCTAGAGACCCGCCAACAAATTGAATCTCGCAATCCATTGGCATTTGCTCCAAAGATTGTGCAGCACTTCACCGAGGAGCCGCCAAGAGTTTCTGGGGTACAGAGTCATCAAATTATGTAACTGTACAACGTTGTAATGCTAACTGAAATATTAATTTGAATGTTCACAGGAAGATGAGACTCAGGTTTCGAAGTCCTCTGGGAGACACAAAAGAGGGTGCAATTGTAAGAAGTCGAAGTGCCTCAAGAAGTACTGTGAATGCTATCAGGTAGGTGGCCGTGCATGAAACAATAAATTTTCTTTTCACTATTTTTCTTTTGGGAATGAGGGTATTGAGTTCCAGAACTACAATGATGCCAGAATTGAATTGGTTCTTACTAAATGAGTTTCCTTTCACCTAATGGACAGTCGAAAGTTGGTTGTTCTGATGGATGCCGGTGTGAAGGATGTGAAAATGTATATGGCCAGAAGGGAGGTATGATTTGCACAAGCACACACTTGAACATTGTTAAACCAAGACCAGTTTTGTTAGGAACTTCCTACCCTGTTTCCTTTCCTACGCTCTTCCGATCTTTTGGGTTTCCAGTTTTGGTTACCAAGGAGAGCATAATGACATTTATGAATACGCATGCATGCACTTATTCTTGTACCCTATCTACAAAATTGTACTTAGCGCATATCTCATATAAGTCTGAACCTGTTATGTCTTTACTTCTATTTGAACTTGATGCTGTCTTTCAGAATATGGGATGGTAAACAATGTGGGCATGCAAGGTACTGATGAAGCAACAGATACCTCCTTCGCTGAAAAACTTGAAATGGTGGGGTCTGGAAATGTTTCATATCATACCGAGCTTCACAATTCTAATAATTTGACTCCTCCAACTCCATCATTCCAATACTCTGAGTAAGACTATTCGTTTCTAGATGCATTTCATTCCTAATGCACTTAGTGGCTGTTTGCTTCTCATTGTTGACATCGATTTATAATGAAAAATTATAATGAGGTGAAATGATGGTGTAAATCTAATAGAAATTTGTGGTTATAAATGAACATTTGTTAAGTCAGTTGTCAAATCAGTGGTAGGTGAAAGTCTAAAGAGAATTAATAAAGAGAATCAAACAAACTCTTAGTTTCTATTTTCACTGTTAAACAATTATTTCTAATAATGAATTAGCTTGTGTATTATTTTATTTTATTTTATTTCTGATTTCTCTTTCCGAATTGTACAGCCATGGAAAAGGTGCTTCAAGGGCCTGGTTTGCTTCTGGAACACACTTTCAGTCACCAGAACCTGGTCTCGCCTTTGGGGCATCCAGTATCAGGTGCCCTAGGTCTCCTAGAAATTCAGGTGACCCCGATATGATCTCAGGAACGTCTAATGAAATTCTGGATCTAGTTTCTTTTGATCATGAACTAGATTACCGGAAAACAGGGAGGGGGAATGACTTCTCATCGGGATACCATGGGCCTGGCAATATGGAGCTTCTTGCTGGTTTGGGAAATGCACAAGAAAATAATTCAAAAGTTCAATCATTTTCAGCAAGTGGACGCTTTTCTTCAGCAGATACCCTTCGTTGGTGTGATTCACCAATCACGCCTATGGTGCAGTTTAGTGGGACTAAACTTCCTCAAGCAGTTGACTTTTATGACGATTTACATGAAATTGTGGAAGATGATACGCCAGCGATACTTAAGGACGCTCCTAACCCACTCAATGCTATGAAAGTAAGTTCTCCAAATAAGAAAAGAGTGTCTCCACCTCATGGTCCTTCACGCGAGCTGGGTTCAAACTCATCAACTGGTCTGAAAATTGCCCGAAAATTCATATTGCAAGCTGTTCCCTCATTCCCACCTCTTACACCATGTGTTGAATCTAAAAACGATGGACATGAGAAGACTTAATTCCCAGAGTTTTAGCAGCATATGACAAAGAATATGAGAGGTAAAGCTGGACAGTTTTATTCAATCTTCTTCACGATTACAGGAAATTATTCTGAATGGTATTTTTTATTTTTCTTCTTTTTTCAGAGTCATTGTTTTAGAATGTTAAACCGTAATTTCATCATTAGCATTTCTGTTTTTCCTCAGGACTTGCTCTATAATATTGCATAGGCTACCCTCAAATGACATTTTATCCGTGTGAATAAAAGCATTATTTTGGTCATTATGATATGCCAGTTAAAATTGTCAGGTATAGAATTTCTACTTTGCATTTTGGTAGGTGGATTGGATAGGAATGGACATTATCAAGGAAGAAAAGTGCATGATCATTGTATTGTTCAGTTGAGTCCAATATTACATATTCATATTATAGTACCAGGCAAAGAATTTGGATCATCAGTGTAACTCACGCAGTTATCCTGCTGTTTAGATGCATACTCGGAGGCCAAAGTTGCTGGGGGTTCAAAGGCTGCACATAAAGAACGGAAGAAAGCCATCTAGAACCAGAAGATTTACAGAATTTGAGCTTCCGGTTGAACCCTCTTCATGTTCATTGCTTCTAGACGTTGAATAGATGCTGTGAACTGCATTACCTTATTAATAAGTACCAAAAGGACAGGAAAAACAAAAGAATGGAATGTTGTGCCGATGAATGCCCTGATGAGGGGGAGTTGGTTTTTGACCTTTCTCATACTCAGTATGTTCCTTTTTTATATCATAAAATGATGTTTTTTGACAACGCTTATAGTGTTGTACTTATTTTTCCTATTATCTCTTTGATACATCATCCTTATGAAAATATTTTGAACTTCTGCTTATTTTTTGCCAGTATGTTTTCCCGTTGGTAGAAAGTAGTTACTTGACTGAGATTTTCTCATTTTCATAGAGGAAGTCGAGCCTATGCTAACATATTTGAGTAATTTGTTCTTCCTTTAACAGCAACTACTTGTAATGCAGTAAATTCTAATGTTGAATCGCCAAGAAAAAAAGCAAGAAATCATCAATGACCGAGAAAATAATCTATCAAAAGCACTTCAAAATAGATTCATTCGGGGAAAGAAAGGGAAGAAATGAATTGACAGAGTAAAGCATTCAATCAATAAAATTGGGCATTGTTCGCCTTCAGCAGTAGAAACATAACCCATTATTTAAGCTACTTTCTACTTTGTAATAGCTTTTAATTTATTTTTCCTTTTCCTTGTGTATACCCCCATGTTTCCGCGTACACTTCTAGGAAACTAGGATCCCTGAAGCCCCAGTTGTGCAGTTAACCATCGACAAACATCTTCCATCTCTTCAGGAATGGTATAATGGCCAAGTCTGTAAGAAAGAAACAAGGGAAAGACAAATAAGTAATACAATATAAGTGATTTACCTTGTTTATCAAAACTGGTGCATATGAATACCCGTTGTATGTTCTAAATGTAAGATTTTGAAACCCAGCTGAACTTAGGAGTCTCGCTGATTTCTCTCCATGTTTGTAAGCCACCACATCATCTCCTGAAAGAAAAATGGCTCATTAGCATTTCTATGGTAAACCTGGACTTGAGCAAACCATGGCTGCCAGGGTCTTAATAATGTTCAAAATGAAAATATGAGTAAGCATGCATACCAGGTCCATGACAGAGTAAAATGGGCAACGAGGCTGCACGCATCACAATCTCATTTGATTCTTTTGATTGGTTTCTCAACACCCTAGAAAACAATAATGTTGCCCAAGTGTACAGAAACGTGTCTAACCAAAACAACTTAGCTGCACAGGTTGCTGTACCAAAAAGAGTAGGAATGGAGCCATACCTTGGACACGGTAGCCATCCACTGAGGCCGATAACAGAGCTCAGGTTTACTGGGTAAGGGTTTCTATTCCCGTACTGTCTAGACACATGACAGGTTGCTGAGTAGAGGGCAGTTGCAGCACCCATACTAAATCCCCCAATGCCTAGTCTAACTGCAGGAACAGAACAAAATTATACGTGTCAAGATGCTACTACAGAGGTAACATGCAATATCAGTACAAACGTGCCTTTGAAGTTGCAACAGTAATGCTGTCCTTTTATTTGTCGATTTATATCACAGAAGCTGGACTTGGTGATTGTATATATTTAGTTCCATCCTAGATTATGGATTCTGTTGGATAATAGGTCCATGGACTATCAGAACATTGACATCTCATCTAGCCGAGAGAGATCATATCTTAGCATAAAAGAGTTAATATATATTCTAAAAATGATGATTTTCTAAAAAATTATTATTAAAATAGAAAGAGCAAATCACAGACCGCTTTAGCTCAAGCAATACTATTGATTTGTATGTACAATTCACAAAGGCAACTGAATGGGATTTTCAGGTTACTGACAAGAGAGCCTTAGAATTAGATCCACTGAACTTCACATGGATATTCACATGCTGGTTACTAAGAGTAGATAAGATATTGAAATCGCCATTTCTGAGATTAATCATACAGCAAAAGCAACCAAACTATGATAATCATTATTTCTATATAAATAGGAAAAGAAAAATGTACGGTCGAAACCTCTGGTGGGTAGATAAAATAACCGGCAAAAGGAGAATTTTATCATTTTTTTAGTTAAATAAGACACCAATATATATTGCCCCATAATATCAAGAATGCTTTTCTCAGTTTTATCATGTAATACCACATGCAATATATCAAGAATGCACATATCTTAGAAGCGCTCAAGAGGAAACTCACTATCAGCAGGCTCAGTTGACAAGAGATTTGCCACATGTGTTGCTGATGCATCCAATCCTTCTATGTCTTCAGGTGCATCATCTGAGATATCTTCTGCATCGAACCCTAGTATGAGAGGAGTAAGTGCAAGATGAAGAAGAAAATGAATGGCCACAAGTGAACTTTTGCATCCACTGTGAAGCAATAGCTGGCAACTAATAAAGCTTCAGGTACTTCAGGTACTCCAGATGGATACAAACATAAACAAAATTGTGCAGGGCTACAGCCTAATATCTTACAAGCAGTTGAAGGAAATCCACCAAATATGGATACTGGCCGAGTAGGAGCAGTTGGGCAAATCCACTTTATCTGCATGACATTTTTAAGCAATGTTATATTAACCAAATGCTTATTTTAACGATTTCTCACTTTACACATAAAAAGAACTGGTATATTACGAAATTCAACTTGTAATGCAAATAGACTCAAAAAATTCAAATTATCCTTACATTTGGAAGAGGAAGGTTTTCCAAGATCTGGGACCAGCTGCAAAAGACAACAAAATTTAATTATGAAGTGCGGATGAACATGAAGGATCTTAGATCTATGTAAAATGGGTAATATAACAAGCTGAGAATGCATGTTTCTTTTTAAAATTTTCAAAAGCAAGTTGCAATAGAATTCTATTAATATAACCTCGTGCAAGAGACAACAATTTAATGTTTAATGGGACCACTTTCATAATAAGAAACCCGAGCAAAAGATGATTAATATAGCATAATATATATCATATATAAGGCAATGAAGGTATATCCCTCAAAGTTGTCTGAATACTGAATATATGAGACTACCCATTCAAGTTATCTGAATACTTAATATTTATGAGACTACCCATTATATCTGACCTTTGCTCTACTTAACTCAGAAAGAACTAAAATGCAATGCTACTTTGCCAAAACTTAAAAGGGGAAAAATGGCAAGTGTTGAAGTGGTCCCCAGTTCTACATATGCCATATTTGGCTTTCTCAGAATTAAGTCCATTTCAAAATCTCAGGAAAAAGAAAATATTGAGAATACACAGCAGGCAAGTAACTCCGATTATTTACTTCATTCATGTAACCGTTTAACTTAACCTAACCTCTTGGCGAGCATGAGAATATCCTGGAACTCAAACAAGATCCAGGAAAAGCTTCAATGAAGGCTGAAAGTGAAAGTGAAAAAAAACACAATTGGAGAGTGATAATAGCTCCCACCAGAATCACATCCATGAGTTGTAGTTAGCATATTCAAGGCAGCCGCAGGTATAGTGATTTTCATCCATTTCAATGAGAAATTAATTCATAGTAAGTACACTGAACTTTAGCAGACAGATAAGTAACTATAAGCTCAATTCTTTATATAGCTGAAAAGTATCGCCATACCTTGAGCCTTTATCACCAAGGCCATGAAGCCAAACAATTGTAGCTTGGTGCCTTCCTTTTGGCCTGACGACGTGAGTCCTTCCAAATTCAAAAGTTCTTCTTGCTGCTTGGCTACCTAATGAACTCAAAGCTCAGTTTAATCATACTACAATTCCCATTTTAAAGAATGTTATAACTTAAGCAACTAAAAGTAATTGATAAACATTCATATCATGCATTATTAGGAGGAAAAGAATTAACCAGACCTTCAGCAGAGTTACTGAAGCTCATTTTTTACTCAAATAGGCGTGCAATGGCTGCAGTGATTTCAAAGAGCTCCTGAAATGAATGAAAAAACGGAATTGGTAATCCCAATTTATACTTGTCTTGGAGGGCGAAAATGGGAAAATAAGACAAAAATGAACAGCTTAGTCTTGGCATCCACCATGTGTATACCATCTAGAATTACCTACTTGCTAAAAGACATTCAGAAAGAGAAAGGAACCCTTGAAAATGAAGCATAGAAATAACCAATTATCTTTATGAGCACATAGAATCCACAATTAAATTCAGAAAAGACCCATGAGCCAGAGAGGAGCCACTCTTTGCTCTCACAATGCACATTCAGAGAATCAGTTCCACTGTAAAAAGGACGGTCCTTTCTCACATTTAAGCCAATAATATTTTCAAGAAAACAAGAAAATGTCAACATTTTTCAAAAAGATAAAATATCGACATTCACAAACAAAAAAGATCCTCTACCATTTGACATTATGAAAAAATTTAATCGAACATATATTCGGTAAAAGAAGAAAAGCGTGTGAAGTATATACAGTAAAGATCTCATAGAAAGGGGACTGATAATAAATTTACAGGTGTTAAAGATTAGTGGGGTTTAAGCTTTTACGCACCAAACCTGGAATGAGATTCTAGTGTTGATTGTCGAACACAGCCAAAAGTGACAGGGCCTTTTATTTTCCACTTCCCAATTGTGTCTCTGCCGTTGCCAAACCTTAAAAAATAATTATTCCATTCTTGTTCCTAAATAATTCTAAGCAGCTAATTTGAAGTTAAAATAATAATAATCATCTTTGTTTTTCAATTTTAACCTGTACCAGCAAATGGACAGTATCTTAAAATGTGCATTAAGTCACACTCTGAGTTTAGGTGCAGTAAAGTGTGCGATATAGCATAATTGATACGGAATAAAGCACAAAGCTAGCAAGGTATAGAGTATATTATTAAATATAGACAGGTTAAATGTACATTTAGAAGCTTTTCTCAAAATACACAGTAAGCAACTATTAACTTTGAAGATAAAGCAGAAAAATTGAATACTATTTAAAATTCTGCTTATATACTTCTCTTGCTCATATTGCTTTTGGACCACAATATGAGAATTAAAGCTTGTGATTTTCAAAGTTAATCATTTTCTTGAAACCCTTTCGAAGAAAAATGTCCCGTTATTGTTTAGCATGTGTTAAAAGGAGATCACAATATCGCATATATCACAATGGTATTAAAGATAAGAAAAATGAAAAACCATTGTCGAATCACTTAAAATTGTGTCTGAAATTGGTCCCATGTAATTGAGTTTTGGACTTGTTTGACTTGATGTGAAACTAATTAGATAAGAAAGTATCAAACATGTCTGTACTAAATCTAGTTTTAAGAAATAGGAAAAATATTAAATGGTAACACGTCCATTGATTAGACGGCAAGGAGGTCCGCTTTGTGTTGAGAAAGTTGAGATTCTTTTTGTGAGTCATTATTGTGTTGCTTATTTCATTTTCGACCTACCTAGATTGCTGTTGTCATAGAGCACATATTAGGGCATTCTTGCTTTAAATATTTTTGTTAATATCAAGAATCGATGCTCGTGATTAACAACTCAAAGGCATTAGGTAATTAGTTTATTTGTGTATATTTGTTGTACATAATTTGTATAAGAAATTTTCTAAAGAGAGTTTATCTCTCCCCTTACGGAGTAGAAATTGCCACGTGACTATATGTGATTGGGGGCTTATAGTCAGACCGATTTGTTCACACTCTATGAATTTACTTAAATGTCCTGACTTCATTTTCTATGGTATGACAAATTTGAGGGTGTGTAAATTCAAGTGGTGTTGGACTAATTGGCCCTCAAGAAAAAGAAACAAAAAGATAGGTTTAGGTCGGGATTCTTTAAATTAAAAATTATTATTAGTGTTTATTATCTATTTTCAATTCTAACTCACGCTGCTAAGTATTTTTTTCAAAAGTTACTGTATCTAATTTAGGGCGTCTCAATTACATTAGATCAATTAGTGAAATCTGCCTCCTTTAGTTCTTTGATTAGTTCAAATAAATTTATTTATTATTAATAATAAAAAGTGACGAATTTTGTACCATAATATAATTTATCATCTTGATGCTTCAACTGTGTAAGAGTCAAAAAACATTGAATAACCATTTATAATTATTCCATTCGTTTTACAGAAATTCTGATTAGCTACTTCTAGGTCCTAGGCTACTAGCAGCCGGGTCACTTTCTTTATACACGTTCATTGTCCATCTCTAATTATTTTTTTCGAGTTGCTGCTTTTTCTCCCCGACTTTTCTTGAACTTCTATTGAAGTAATTCTTTATATTAATTACAACAGTCGCATCACGTGAAATTCACGTGCGGTTGTTCAATAAAGATATACCGCCGTTCTTGAAATTTCCTGTCTGCATTCAACAAATTTAGAAAACTCTTTTACCTTGTTGATATCGCATCTTCAATTCTAAATCAATAATAATAACTTTTTTTAGTACAATTTGAGGATCGTATAAGTGGAAATGGTGACTCTAACCCAGATCAAATAACCTAATAAATAATTGTTTTTAGTAGAAAAATTAGTCCAATAGTTCAGTAATAATCACTTAACCTCAAGTAAATTAGTGAGAATGTTATTATAATAAGATAAAATAACATCAAACATGTGCATTTATTTTCAGTTTTCGTACATTACATCCTAAAAGAGTCACATGCGCCGTTAACTTACACTGGACTCTTTTTTTTTTTGGCAAGGGACTTACATTGGACTTTTAGCGGTGAAAAATAGTAACACAAGCAAAAGGGACAATATTCTTTCCAAGTCAAGTATCAAGGAGACTGAAAACAAGAAACCACGTGCAATTAGAAAACGTTGTTCATGTCATTTCGACGTGACCCTTAGCCTTAGAGTCTCCGGCTTCCATATCGTTGTAAGTCGAGAACCGTGAATTCTCACTCCGTTCGCCTTGACCCCAAATGGCATAAGCTTCCTCGCCGTGAGCTGCTTCATCTCCGACGTCCATATCTTCTTCGCTCATTCTTAGAGGCACGATTAGACGTACTATTAAACATATGATGCTCGTACTGATAATATTAACCGTTACAACAAATATCACACCAAGAAGTTGAAGGCCTATTTGCCGGAAACCATTGTGGTAGTCTTTCATATGGAAGCCATAGAATAGGCCAACGTATTGGCCATACTTGTTATAGAACAAGTAGCATAATTTAGGATTTGCAAATAAACCAGTGAGGATTCCTCCGAGGCTCCCGGCAACGGCGTGCGTGTGGAACACCGCCATCGTGTCGTCGACTTCCTGAAGGAGCTCGGATTTCTTGTGCACCACCATCATCGTGAACCACGGAATCGAGCCCGAGCAAATTCCCATTAATATAGCTGCCCATCCATGTACCACTCCTAGAAGAATTACATTATTATGACACCCTTAGTTTGTAGTAGAAATTTATTGACTTCATCAACATCACGAGCTATTAGAACTTAAAACCTTTACATACTATAATACCGCATGACACTATCTCATCTAAAAACAATAGACGTGGTTTTTGGGAAACAAATTACCTGCAGCTGGAGTGATGCAAACTCCACCGGTGATCATGCCTTGAACAGCTCCAATTATAGAAGCCTTTCCAAAGAACAGAACATCGAGAGCTAGCCAAGTTAACAAACTTGTAGCGGTACAAACGTGAGTGTTTAAGACGGCCAAAGATGCATCGATATTAGCGGCGTAAGGGTCTCCACCGTTGAATCCCGTCCACCCCATCCACAACAGCCCTGCCCCCGCCAACATTAGCAGGATGTTATTTGGGGGGAAGCGTTCCCTATCCTTTGTCAAACGAGGACCTACCTGAAATCACAGAGTTATCAAGTTATTACATTAGTTTTGAAATTAGAATCCTAAATTTGTAGAAAAATGCAGTTTAGTGTCACATCAAAGCAAAGAAATGTACTCAATTGATCGTCATTTGACTAAAAAACGAGTAGTGACTATCTGTCTATAAGTCTGAATCTTCTTTTTTCAGTGATTAAACTTTCAGACGAAATATTTTAAAACTGAAGCGCCTAACGCTAAACAAAGTTTTCATATGTACGTACCCAATAAGCAGCAGTGAAACCAGCGACTCCAGACGACAAATGAATAACATAACCGCCAGAATAGTCTATCAGTCCGGTCACGGCTAGCCAGCCGTTAGGCGACCAAATTGTGTAAGCTCCAATAGTATAAGAAAAAGTAAGCCAAAGAGGAACAAACAACATCCAAGCATAGAAATTCATTCTTCCCAGTAAAGCTCCAGCAATCAAAATCAAAGTAATTGCTGCAAAAACAAACTGGAAAAACACCATTGTAGCATTTGGGAACTTGCCAGCAAATCCTTGTTCAAGCAAATAATGCTGGGACAACGCCACATTAATCTTGCCCCATATCGGAATCAGTTCGGACCCGAAAGAGAGTCTGTATCCCCAACACACCCAACAAACAAGAACACAAGCAAAGGCGTATAGCGCCATGAAAGCCGAATTCACAGCCCATTTCTTCTTCACCGCACCACCGTATAAGATTATGAGCCCCGGCACGCTCTGTAGGCCGACTAGAGTGGCCGCCGTTAGCTGCCACGCATTATCGCCTTTGTTCATCCATGGCGGGTTGGCTTTGTCCGGAATCAAGTTAGGAGGTAGAGCTGGTGAAGCCATTTCAATATTAAACAGATGTCGATGAAATTCTTGATTCTATAAGATAATGGGATGGCTTATATAAGCAAGAAAACACTGCTTAGTTTGAGGTTTCAAGTTTATTGGGAGTATCTTCGAAAATCTATTACAAAACGGGCTCTGTTTTGTCATTGGCCAGGTGGGTTTGGGACATTTGACGAGTATTACAAAGGTTTTCCAGATTCAGCGACATTCTCGAAGAATTAAGAACGGCTTCGTTAGAGCATCAATGACAAATATACCACACTGTCAATTGTCTTTTGATTCATTTGACATCGCCATTTTTAAAGTTCTTGGTTTGTCAACAAGCTGCTGTTGTTCCACTATTAGCAAAATTGTTTAGAAGCCATTACAACTGTCTTGTAAACACCTCAAGTCAATGCTACAATTGGATTTGAAAATAAAATTAAAAAGTGCAAATAAATAAGATCAATATAATCGAGGGGGACATATCATGAATTGATACATTTTACCATGCTGTTGAATTCAAGGAAAGAAGCAAACTTGTGACGATTTGAATTTTCAGATATATTTTTGTGCATTTTTAATACACGTAGGGGAGGAAACCTTACATACGATAATAACATTTAAATTTATAAGAGTTTGTAGGTAGGTTTCATATGGTTAACTCAACCGTAGCAATTATTTGTCAAAATGTGTTACTCTATGACATGCATTTTATCACCGACCTTTAGCGGGGTTTCCTTCCTTATGAGCACAGAAAAAACCCAAATTATTGTTTATTCGCCTTCATTCAATAAAATTTCAACGTCAACAAATTATCTTCTCCTCAACCATGTAGAGCTATACTAGTAGTTATCACTTGGCGGAAGTTGGTGGTTTTTGATACCGATATGTATCGAGGAGTTAAGGTTGTCATAATAAAATTAGAAAATTAAAAAATTGTGCTTTTTCTTTTTGGGAAGTGGAAGGACAATCTTCGGGCCAAATGACTCGTGTGTACGGACATGGCAAACTAACGACTTATGGTCAGTTTTCCTGGATTCAATCGGGAGAAATGGGTTTATAATTAGGGTCCTTTTTGCTTTGCAAAATCTCGAGTAAAATGAAGTTGTTTTCTTCTTCATCAGTAATCGCTCCAAGATTACCCTTTTCTCTCGCTGTTCGCAGATCTATTTCAACATCTTCTTCTACTTCTTCCCTCCATGAAATCTCCAATTCTTTCCCCTCAGAAGCTGATACTATTGATACAGAACCTCTCACTGACTTGAAACATTCTGTCGAGAACCAAAATTTTCGAAGACCCATATCGGAGAACAGATTTTTAACTCAAACCATTGTTATAAGAACCCTTTTAACTAAGATTAATGACCCAATTTCTGCCCTCGATTACTACAAATGGGCCTAGAAAAATCGCGGTTTTGCATTCGGTTCTCCGGACCCTTTGGGAGTCTTGCTGCACATTTTGGTAAAGTATCCCGAACATCACCCCGTGGTTAAGTATTTGCTTGGTAATTATGTGTGCAGCGATTCAGTACCCTCGGCTAATGCTACCGTTCATCGGTTTGTTCATTGCTCGAAAAGATTTGGTTTTGAGCTATATCCGCGGGTTTTTAATTACCTCTTGAATGTTTGTATTAGAAGGCGTAGGTATGAATATGCTGTAGGCTGTTTTAGAACAATGGTTTCTTGTGGCCTAATGCCGGGGATCCCCTATACGAATAATTTGTTGAGTGCCTTGGTTGAGCAAAGTATGCTTGCCGAAGCGCATAATTTATCTGAATATGTGGTTTCGAACAAAGTTATATATAATTGTGAGACTTTAAATTTGATGATGAGCGCTTGCAAGCGAGCGAGCAAGTTAGAGGAGGCTGAGAAGTACTTTTTGTTGGCGATGGATAGTAGAATTGAACTTGATTGGTCTATTTACAAAACTGCTATTCAGACTGCTTGTCGGAAAACAGATGCTGATTTTGCATGTTCCTTGTTGAGTGAGATGCACGAGAAGGGGTTGGTTGTATCTGGGGGTATATTTACAAGTGTGATTTGCGCTTGTCTAAAACAAGGGAATATTGTCAAGGCAATAAGGCTTAAGGATGAGATGATTAGGAGTGGGCATCCAATGAATTTGAGGCTTGCTAATAATTTGATGAAGGGGTTCTATCTGCATGGTGATTTAAACAGCGCTTTGGAATTGTTTGATATGATTAAAGATAAGCTTTCTCCAAATGAAATAACTTATTCAGTCATATTAGAAGGGTGCTGTAGGAGTGGAAATATAGGGAAGGTGCAGGAAATATACACAGAAATGAAACAGTCAGGTATTTTAGCAAATATCTGTGTTATAAATTCTCTAATTAAAGGGTTCTTGCAAGCTCGACTGATGGAGGAAGCAACCAAATGGTTTGATGCGGCTATTGTGGCTGGCATTGCTAACGTGTATACTTATAACATTTTTATATCTTGGTTGTGTAGAGAGGGTATGATGGACAAAGCATACTCTGTATGGGCTATAATGATTGATAGAGGAGTTGAACCAACTAAAACTTTGTATAACAACATGATTTTGGGAAACAGCAAAAAAGGGAACATGGAGGTAGCAATGGATTTAGTTTCAAAGATGTCACAGAAGAACTTGAAAGCAGATGATTTCACATATGGCATTCTGATTCATGGATATTTCAATGTAGGTGAGAGTGAAAAGGCAATTGGAATGTTTGATCGCATGATGAGCTTAGGAATTGGCCCCAGTGACTTTACATTCAGTATTCTTATCCGTGGCTTATGCAAATTTGGTCGAACTGCTGAGGCAAAAGATAGAATGAAAAAGTTGTCGGATATGGGTTTTATTCAAATTGCACATAATTTATGATTGACAGCTTTGTAAAGGAGATGGATGCTAACTCTTCTGGGTAAATTTTTGCGGAGCTGTTTGAAGGGGAGTTTTATCCAATCTGGTTGATCTGCTGGTTTGTAAAGGAGACTGAAGAATGGGTTCATCCCAGTATGCTGGATGACTTCTAATGGCCCATGCATTGATCAGAACAGGTAATAGTGTATCCACCAACTTCTTCTCTGCATGCTCTTGGGAGTAAAGGAATTGGAGGGTGCAACCTAAAAGTTCCTTTGTTACAAACTTAAGAAATTCAAGTATTTGAATGTTGCTCTCTTCAACCTTTCTCTTTCCCTTGAGAGCTTGTATTATTTCTGCTTGTGCCTTTTCCATCACATCTGAATTTCTCATCAACTCTGCCATGGCCAAAGTAACTGATGTCATGAGGTCTCTGTTCCACCTGAAAACAAGTCCTGCAATATTTTCAAGTTTCAAACTTCAATTGAGTAGCAAAGACTCTGCCTTATCAAACATGGTAACAATTGCAAAATACCTCGTCTCTTCTTTTTTTTTTTTTTTTTTTTTCCCTTCCCTTTGAGTAACAGATTACTTATCTTTGGTGTTGTGGTTAGTTATGGGAAAATCTAGTGCCCCAGTTTCTTTCATTTTGAGGAGAAGATCAGATATGTCTTCACAGCCAAACTCTCCGTTGCCTGCCTTTGACGTTGCCCAGTTATCCATGTGCTCATCAAAATGATATCCAGAATTTCGTCAAGCTTTTTCGCATCCTCAATGATATATTTTTGTTCAAACTGATGGCATGCAACAGCTTGAAGGAGGGAAACATAACAGCCAATTCAAAGCCTCCTGTCATAGTTACTTTCCTTCCTTAACAAAGATATCAAGGTGTCCCTGTTTCTGAGAACATTACCAAATGCTGCTGTGCATGAGGTCGAACTTGAAAAGTCATAAATGAGTTGGTCAGATTGACAGTCAAAATAGGTGTCCCTATTTTGCAAGAACGTGTTGTGGAAGTCCACCCACCAAGTGGTGAAAGTGTCTGGTTCTTAAAAGGATTTCGATGTACTCCATCGCCTGCCTAAGAGGAAGATAAAAGATATGGAGAGCAGAAAAAAAATGAAGCTGAAGGAAAACTGATCAATTTCCAGCACTGCAAGATAAGGCATATAAAGCTGCCTGTTTATCAGTGAGTCTTTTGCATAAATTGGTATATATGGTCGAAAAATTCATTTCCCGGACCAATCCCACCAAGAATCCAAGACTTGCATCCAACAAGAAAGTGGCTAATATATATACGCACACACACATACATGTAATTCAAAATGCATGCACTATTTGGCTTAGTTCAATAGACCAGGGAACTGATTTCTGTGGAAAAATGGGGCTGTAAATTTTTAATGGTGTATATTTATGCATGACAGGACAAGTGTCTTTTGCTTGAAAAGGAGGATTTGGTTTCTGTTCCATATATGCAATCAAATTATTCAAGTGATCTTTAACTTTATACTGTGCCGCTTAACTTTGGTGGTTCTTTAGAAATGATCTTTATTATTTCTTTGTTAATTCTTATGAATTTGTATGCATGTAAATTACAATTTAGTTGGGGAATTAATAGATGTTTCGGAAAGAGTTTTTTAGGAAGAACTTCGCAATCCAATATCAGATTGATATTGATTAATAATTGGTGTTAATGCTCGATTCAATGTCTATATATATATATATATATATATATATAAAGGGGTAATTATATTACTACTACGGAAATTAATTATCATACCACATTTTAAATCCACCACATATATCTTATAATTTTAATTAGAACACTACAATGGTTTTACAACTATAACCTACTTCTTAATTTTTTTTTTTTAAAGAAAGTAATAATATAATGAAATTGTGATTTCCCGAAATACTTTTTGAGTTTTTTTCCCGTCACATCTAATTTAAATGCAACCCATCCGACTCATTCACCTTATATATCCTTCAATTGAAGATCTTACAACAGCAACCATTACATTACATAATTTATAATCTTAAAAATATTTCAATTTTGGAATTACTGTCCCATTAAAGATATTATAATGTCAAAAAATAATTTTATTTTTCGACTATGCTCTTAGTACATTATTCAATTGACAATTTCAATTAATCATTTATTTTTTGCTTTGAAAGGTAGCACATCAGAATAAACTATTGTATTATCCATCCCAATTTACTACAAACTAATCGTGTTTTTTTTTTTTGAAGTGAATATATAAACGCTAAAACTAATGGTAATGTGAAATTTTCAAACTAGTTGTAGAAAAGAAAAATGAGGGCAAAAATAAAAGGGAATAAGAATAATACTATAATTCCAAATATTAAAGAATTAAATCTAGCCGCAAACGAAGACAACGAAACTGGGGCATGAGGTGAACCCAAAAGGAAATAAGAAAACAAGACTAAATCAATGATTGTGGTATAAATGGGAAAAGAGACAGAGAAAAAAACATGCCAAAAATATTAAACTAAGGTTTTTAATGTAAGTTTATTTAAAGACGTCTAAGTAAATAAAAAAAATAGTGTGGAGGATAAAAATTGTAGTGGGAATATAATTACCCATATATAAAATCGAGTAGCAATGGTAGAGGCGTAGCCGTAGAGCAAGCTTTTTTTTTTTTTTTTTAAAAACAAAACTGAAATCTTATCTAAGCATGTTTGATTGGAAATATTTTCCCAAGAAAATATCAAATTCTTGAAAATTTTTCCATCTTCGTGCGTTTGATTGGTATATGGAAATGAAATTGAAATTTCAAGGCACAATTCTTTTAAGCATAATTTTCCTGAAAAATCAATTCTCACCTCCCCTTAAGTAAAATGTTTTCCATAAATATAAATGCGCAGAGAAAGCTTAGTCCGAGTGAACTATAAATGTTTTGTTCTTTCTTTTACTAAGAGCATCCACAATTGAATTGATAAATTAAGTTTTAAAGGCATATGTTAAGTTGACAATTGAAAAATATAGTTATAATGGATATGTTAACAAATTTGTTGACAGAATCTTTTTAACATTAAGTTAATTTTGTTGTTAAATTTAATAAATATTTTAACAACCAAATTCACATTCTTTCATTTACTTTTGCGTTTAATTTATAATAGTTGACTAAGAACTTTGGAAAAATAAAATATAAAAACTAAAAATAACTTTTGTTCATAATTAAATTTAACACATTTCATGTGTTCAATTTAACATTTCTAATGTAGCAATAATTTATGATTAAATTTAAAACGTTGAGGTTTCATTTAACAATCATTTAAACTCTAACTTTTTACTTAAATGGCAATATAAATTTAACAATTTCACTGTGAATGCTCTAAGTATAATAAATATTCTATATAAGCTAAATTCACATGACATGCATTCATACCCATAGGACGAAAAAGTGCCATAAATGCTCTTTACAAAGTATTGTTTACCTTATGACTCCGGTGGATATAGATCTTTGATCTCTTCAAAACTATTTTGAACTCTCACTATACAAGATTATCCTATCATACACAGATGTGGCAAAAGATCATTAGACAACTCACAGTAAGACAACTTACATGTGGATTGTCAAATAATCTTGTATCATATGTGCGTTTAACAAGACAATATAATAAGATGTGTAGGAGAGATCATTTTTAGATATTTCTTGTCAAAACTTAATTGGACGAGTACTTTTTTCATCACCATTACTCAACGTTGCACATAATGTTCATGCCAGTGGATGATACACTTGTGTCATATAAGGACCCCCACACTTAACCAAGTCCCTCTTATTCCTACACGTTGATTTTGTTAGTGTAATAAGCGCGGTTCAATTATAGAAACAAGGTCTGACTCTGTTATAGAGTTCGGTCTCCAATTACAGACTGACACCTCACATAGTACAAGTGAAGAGTCAGTATCTCATTAGAGACTGAACTCCACAAAGAATCTGATCCTGATTTTTAGAAGTTGGCCTAATAAATGCGTCGACTACTAATAAGAGAGCAAAACTATGTATGTTCTAAAATTAAAAAAGGGTAACAAAAGGCATAAATTTAGATATTCCAAAATAATTTTTCTATTAAAAAATATGAAGGAGTAATAATAAAGTAATTTAAACTCTCTTTTATCATAACTTTTGTTCAACTCTCATTGAGATAATATGATTCTAAATATATATAGGAAAATAAGTGGTTGTATGATTGTCATTATGGAATCAAATTATAATGAGGTAAATTGAGTAGTAGAGATTTAATAAAAGTTTAAAATATGTGATTATAATTGAACAATTATCAAACCAGTGATCAAATAAACGGTAAATAAAATTATAATAATGTGGATAAGCATTAAAATGAGAGCAGCTGTGTGTTACACACGATCTAAAGAGACGCGTGACAGATTAGGTGGGTTTTATACAACTAAAGTGCGTGCATTACGCACCCCCTACTCTTGTTTTCTGGTAATGATTGAATTCTAAACCAAGATTTTCAATATTCCCAAAGTACCCCTCCACCTCATATTTTACATTTTATTTTTTATTTTTAATTTAATTTTATTTTTTTGTCCCAAATTAATTTTCCTCACGCCAAAGAAACAAACCCTAGAACACAAACTAAAATTCCTAAACCATAATATAGAAAGATCAAAACCACAGAAAGGAAATTTCTCATATCGAATTCTTCATTCAATTTTCAATTCAGGTAAGTAATTTCTCAGTTATAGAGCTTCAGTTTTGGGGGGGCTTTGGATGTTAGTTGTTTGCAATTGGGGATTTTGTAATAGATTGAGTCTTCTTTGCTGTTTAATCATTTTTATGTGGATTAATAAGAATTTTAAATTTTTTGGAGAAGTGTTTCTCGTTATTAAAATTTTTCTTTTTATTTTTCCAGTGAGTTTACTGTTAAAAATGTTTTAACTCATGAAGATTAGTGCTAACTCAATTTTTTGGTTTCCGATATTTATTAATTATATTTTTGCTGTATAAGGTTTGAAAAATCTTTTGTTTTTCTTTTTCAGTTTATAAATTGATTTATAGTGATATTTCAAATAGTTTTGTTGTGTTTTCAGCTGTTATATATTCCTTCTGAAACCGATTTTGTGAAGGGATCGATTGGGGGCTACATTGATTCAAACAACAAATCAGAATGTTGAGATTATAACTGGGGATATAGTTGGATCTTCAAAGTGGATCCTTCTTGGAATATTAATAGCTTTAAACATTTATTTTTTGTTTGCAGATATTCTGCAAGTCAAAGTAACTTTGTTTTTACCTTTTGTCATTTATTAATGCGTTATCTGATATCTTGTTTCCGTAGTAATCACAGGTCTGGTTTTTGTGGTTATCACAGGTTGTGATTTTGCTTATAATGAGGCTCAAAAGGGGGAGCAAAGTAGAAGTTATGAACAAAAGTGGGGGTGCAGTCTCGTGGCGTATGGCTGAGATACTATCCCTCGATGACCATTCTTGTGAAGTGCGATATGATTGCTTCCCACATAAAGCAACTCAAACAATGGTGGAAACTGTAACCAGGAAGTTTGTGAGGCCATGCCCTCCTCTGGTGCATGGTATGGAGAATTGCACAGCCGGAAGCATTGTGGAGGTTTTTGATGATTGTTCGTGGAAGATTGCCATGATCTTGAAGATCCTAATTGGCGACCTGTGTTTGGTAAGGCTTCTTGGGAGCTCACAGGAATTAAGAATTGAAAGATCCAATATTAGGATGAGACATACCTGGCGTGACGACAAGTGGATTTTAATGGAAAAGGTAATATATACTTCTGTACCCATGGGAACCTTCATTTTCCACAGTATGCATTTCTTGATTTCTTAACTGGTGTGGTAGTATGATAAT
This sequence comes from Nyctanthes arbor-tristis, assembly GCA_963692815.1. Taxonomy (NCBI): domain Eukaryota; kingdom Viridiplantae; phylum Streptophyta; class Magnoliopsida; order Lamiales; family Oleaceae; genus Nyctanthes; species Nyctanthes arbor-tristis. The sequence goes on along the minus strand of CAVNYN010228947.1, from coordinate 6,547 downwards.
GATATTTCTTTTCCACTCTGTTTCCCAGATTCATGGTATATCCTTTGGTAAAAAAATACCCAATGATCTCAATTTTGTAATCTCTGACCTTTTATTGTTCTGGCTTGCAGGTTTCCAGGGGATGTGATTATGGAAAAGATTGCGAGCTGTTGGCTTCAGATTATTGCCAAAGGATGAATTTACAGGCCCCAGAATTTAATGCGATGTATGAAAGTCAAGCATTAAAATATTACCCTCACATTCATCGTGACAATGGAGCTTGGGAATCTCGTTTAGCCTCTACAATGTTTCGGAAGAGGACGGCCCTGTACTGCTCATCTGTTATTGAAGCAAATAATGTACATGCCAAGAAAATTAGAGTAACAGAGAAAGAGGAAACAAAGAATAGGGTGATTCCTGTCCCCAGACTTGATAAGGTAGATGCTGTTGCTTACCCAAGAAAAATTCTGGGTGAAGAATACATGCATACTTCCTCTAACAATAGATCATATGGACATAATCAAATGGAAAGAGATAAACTAAATGATATTCATGGCTGTTATGGATCAAGAAGCTTAGAATTTAATGATTCTGGTAGTGATGCCTGTTCTGTTGGTAGTTGTAGTGTTACTAGTCAGAGTCCAGATCATTGTTATACTCATGTCATACCACTACCATGCCGCGTGACAGATAATCTTTGTAGTGATGCGGAGTCTTGTTATGGTTCAGGCTCAGGGTCTGAGGGAAAAAGTGATCTGAATCTCCCAAAAGAGGAAGTAGAAGCCAGTATCCATAGGTTAGAGCTGCATGCTTATCGTTCCACTCTTGAAGCATTGCATGCTTCTGGTCCCTTAAGTTGGGATAAAGAAGCACTGTTGACAAATCTTCGTATTATGCTCCACGTATCAAATGATGAACATTTGATGGAGCTCAAGTATCTAATTTCCACTAAAAATGGTACTCATGTCAGATAATGTAAAACTACTTATTTTTCACTTTTTTAGCTCATCATAGGTTTTAATCTTCCAATTTTTTGGTTAAAGATGGTAAGAATGATGACCTGTTACTCTTTGTATCTTCTGTCTTAGTTCTTATCCCTATGATCATGTAGACAGTTGACACTTTGTATCTATGAAATTGTCTAGAATTCGTATTGATAAAGTAATGTAGACAATTGCTCCAAAGAATTGAATGTATTGTATATTTCTTTTTGGATTTTTTTGGCTTGTATTTTTTTGTTCGATCCATTTATAAAATAGTATTGTGAAACACTTCTTTACTGCCTGATTTTGAGTCAGGAACAATATCTGCAGCATTTAGCAGGTGACAAAGATCCATGTGATAACCTTTTGTTTGACCACCTCCGGTTTCAGATACCTATGCTTCTCTTGTTACTCCTCCAATTTGCAGTTCATGATTAAAATATATATATATATATATATATCTATAACCCATGCACTCCTACTACCTTCTGTAAAAATCCAGTAGTTGTCACACTTGATATCATGTCTTGAAGGGAAATGACATATTTTTTAAGTTTCTAGAAGTTACTAATTCAGAGTGGTTTAACTCTGCTGCTCACTGTAACTAAGTATATGACATGAAGTCGTTCGTGGCTTAATGCTCTTTGACATTGATTATGTATTGTTTGTAAACTATTGTCAGTTTGATTTCCACCCTCCACTTTTGGGAGCACATATTCTTCTGGTTGAGAATGCTATTGATGAACATTAGATTCACTGCAGTTTCCAGGGCCAAAGTTGGGGGCATGCTTCAATTGCTTCCAAAGGCTCAATGATGATGCAAGAGTTTGTCGCATTTCTCTTGGCACAAACTATTGGACAATCCAGTCTTGCCACTTTGTCACAGATGCGACAAACTTACAGTTAGCCTCTGGTTTCTCTATCTGAACTAGGTAAATGTTTAACTTAATTTCAGGCTTATCTGTTACATAGCTAAACAGGCCTCCATTTTACTTCCAAGCATACCTCTTCTTCAAGTCCAACTTTTTTTGTTTTTGGGGGATCACTAGCTGTAGAAACTTGCACACAAGCAACTCTGGTCGCTTTTGTGGATAAAAACTGAAATTTTGTGTTTAATATAGTTGAATGTTCATTTTGAGGAAACTTCAGCATTAGTTATACACACATTACATGTCGATGACTTGCATAAATGTCTGTAATAGCATGTATTAATTAGATAGTTGAAAAATGCTGTCACTAATTGTTGGTTCTCTTCTTTTGTTCATTGTAACTCCACTTGCACGAGTTTTATGAAATTCTTATATGCTGCTTCAGAAACATGGAAGTTCTCAATAAAAAATTGCCATTCCTTAGTAGTGCAAAACATCTAATCGGAGCCTTATTCAAGTTTGTGCTATGTTTTCACGTAACTTGGATTTGTATACTATGAAGATGATCCTTTTACGGAACTTGAATTTCAAAAGGGATTCAGTCATCCCATCTTCAGGTGAATTAAATGACTTCCATCATTCTTGCAACACATTTCTGCTGTGGTTGTTTAGCTTTCGTTGTTTACAAGATAACTCGTAATTGGCCAGTAATGTGCATTCTATGTTCTTGTTCTGGATATCATCTACAGATAGAAAATGTGTTAACCATTTGCCGTAAAATTTGCAGCTTCCGTGTTTATTTCAGGGGAATCTTGTTTGTTGGATAGTAAGATCCATATACAATACCGCATATAAAGTAACTATTGGCGGAATGTGATCAGAAACTTGCAATGAAATCTACTTTCCAAGGAATGCTAAAATTCCTCATGATCTTACAGAAGCAAATTGTTCTCAATCTGCTACAGGCTGACTGTTTACATGCAACTTTCACGGTGCTTGCGGAATTCTTTGGACTTGGCACTACATTTTCTTGAAATAGGAATTCTTTTTATAGAAGTGAAATGGAAAAAATTGGATATTCATCTTTAATGCCACCAGTGAGATTGTGGGGGTAGAAAAATGCAGAGAAAATAACACAGTATTTGGTAGTTTGTTGGAAATATACAGCGCAATACAATCTGAAACTAATGTAAATGTCAAAAAAGAATTGCAAATTTTATTATTTGGGGGTTTACGGAGCATTGTTCAACATTCTTTAATTTGTCATTTTCATTTTTTCTAGTATACATTTAATTGTTTGGTTTCAAATGAGTGCCCCTTTGAATATTCTGGGCTTTTTCTATTTGTAAAAAGCTGTTAACGTAAATTTTGAATCCCAACATTTTGATTGATGTTTTGGAACAGGTAGTTCTATATAGCATCACCAATGTATAGTCAAAGTCGAATGTCATGGCTTAAAATTCAACATGAGAGAGAGACATACAAAAAAATTGGTGAGTCCCATTTCATACGTTTTCTATTTTCATTTTTTTAATCACTTTAATCTCTTTTGCCTCACTTTTTCTGTATCTTGTGAAGTGCAGTGTCATATATCTACATTATTTTTCACTACTTACGGCATACATATGATTGTTTCAGTGAAATGCATGTTTAAACAAAAAAAAAAAAAATGAAGAATAAAACCAGAAATTAACATGCTAGGATTTAGCATTGGCCAACATTCTTTAATTTGTCATTTTCATTTTTTTAGCATTGGCCAACATTCTTTAATTTGTCATTTTCATTTTTTTAGTATACATTTAATCGTTTGGTTGCATTTCCTTCAAATGAATGTCCCTTCGAATATTCTGGGCTTTTTTTTATTTGTAAAAAGCTGTTAACGTAAATTTCGAATACCAACATTTTCATTGATGTTTCGGAACAGGTTCTTTACGGCATGCATATGATTGTTTCAGCGAAATGCAAGGTTAAAAAGGAAGCGGGAGGCCCAGAAACAAGAAAAAAGAGAAAAAAAAAGTAGATATATTAAAATGCTAACTTTGTATCTCAAATATATAGATGAATAACTTTATATTCCATAAGCAATTCGAAAACATCCATCGATCAAGCAAAACCGCTACCCTAGGGCTTGACAATCCAGCACCATAAAAAGCCCAACAATCCCAAAATAATTGGGAGACTTAAAATCCTTTATACCAAAAGGTCTTTTCACTCAAAGGCATCATCATCATCATCAGGCAATGGTTGACTGGCAGCTGCAGCAAGCTCCGCTTCATGCCTGCAAAATTCACCAGGTATTCCCATTAATATTTCATGGTATTCTTGCATCTATCAACTGAAAAACAAGTGTCTGCATGTGTGCAAGGAAGGAGAAAGCACGAGAGTCCTTACTGTTGCTGTGCAGCCAAATCGATTTGAACCTCAGGAGGAGCAAGAGCAGGAGATTCCACGAAGTGCAAGTTTTGATCCCTGTATATACAGATAACTTCAGCAACTGGATAAATATATTTTGTTTGCTCTCAACTAAAATGTTTTGTAACTTACCCAGCAAGTTTCCGAGCAAGATATAGGAAAGGCTTCTCAAAGTTGTAGTTGCTCTTGGCAGATATTTCATAGTACTGCAGATTCTTTTTGCGGTGGAAAGTAACTTGCTTTGCCTTCACTTGTCGGTTCTTGACATCAACCTTGTTTCCGCAAAGCACAATTGGAATGTTCTCACAAACCCTGAGGTTGACGGCAAAAACAAATCAATAACATGTCAATCTGACAAGTACCAGCCAAAACAACAGGCACCAACAAAAAAAAAAAAAAAAAAAATTGGACAACAGCACAAACCTGCAAAGATCACGGTGCCATGTTGGAACATTCTTGTAAGTCAATCGAGCTGTTACATCAAACATGATGATAGCGCATTGTCCGTGGATACTGCACAAATAATATAAAATTAATGATGCTTGAACAACACTAACATTCATAACAGATGGGGGGGGAAAAGGATGATGAAGTATTCCAAATGTACAGAATAGCAAATAAGTGTACAGACAAAAAAGTGCATGGTTCAACTATCCATTAACATGGGAATCAATAGCTGTTGCAATACAGCCTGATGATGAATTCAGACTAATTTCTTCAGCTACAAAGAGCATGACAACAAAGAGGACGGGGAAAAAATCAAGCTTTACCCTGACCACAAATAATCAAACTAGGAAACAAAAATGTCACAATTAAAACTGAAATATAATGCGTAAAAGGGGGAAAAAATTTACAATCGATTGTAATAGAAGCAACTCCAAAAACAAATTAGGGCACACTTCATATTTATTTCTCATTTTCATTCAATTACAAATCAGGGGCTCGCTCTACCACAAAAAACTGCAAATCGTTTCTTCGAGAATCCAATCACAGTTAATATAGTGCATTTTAAAGCTACACAGAGCAGAGATGATAAAATCTATTGAAGCAGCTTGTATATTTTTCAAGTATAGACCTCAATCTGGTGATATTCAATATAAACTATGCAAAACAAGGTCCTCTTTATTTCTGTACAAGCTAACTAATAGAACATGCAAACTAAGAATGAAAATGTTACTTACTAGTATCCATCCCTGAGGCCACCGAATTTCTCCTGACCAGCTGTGTCCCAGCAATAAAACCTAATCTTCCCACAGTTTGTGAAGAAATCCAGTGGATGAACCTCCACACCAATGGTGGCTATAAAAATACAAAATAATTAATTAAGAAACAAAAATAATAACAATCTAGAAAATTCAATCGAGGCTGATCAAGCAGCTTACGCTCATATTTCTTCTCAAATTCACCAGTTAGATGCCTCTTCACAAATGTTGTTTTCCCTGTAATAGCAAGATAACAAAACTCAATTATTATTATTGCCTTAAAATGAAAGAATTAAAATAAGTTCATCAATTCCCTCTTAAATAGATTTAACTTTCGTGAGCATAACAATTAGCAATATTCCTTATTCCAAATTTGGCAGCATAAAATATAGAGATTCAACAGGTTCAAACACAGATCTTTAAAATAATAAAAAAGAGTCTTAGTTTTAAACTAATACTGAATTTGAACATCAAAGTAAATCCACAAATACATTTGATTACTTATAACCGTAACAAATCCTAAACCCTAGTATCGTTAAAAACCCAAAAACGAAAGCTAAGCTAAACAGAAACCAGAAAATCAAACCAAACTAAGAATAAAAAATAAAAATGAAAAATAACAAGAATTATACTTACCCGTTCCTCCATCGCCAACGATCACAAGTTTAAAGCTCGGGTAATCCACTTGTTGTTGATTCGGCAATGCCTAAAGCCCCAACCAGGAATTTGAATTAGAAATCTAGGAAAAAAAAATTCAAATTACATCAACAAGAATGCAAATTAAAATAATACCGAAAAGACAAAACGCAAATTCAATCGAGAGAGCAAAAAGCCCTTACCATTTTGATTTAGATAGAGAACACAAACACAAGACGGATGCGTATCACGTATTTTTATAAATGTAAAATGTGAATTGCGTGTGTTTTAGAGCGTGAATCAGAGTGTGTATATATAAGGAACCCTAATTTGATAGATTTTTGAAATGAGCTTTAGCTTTAAGCTGACGCGAATATTTCAACCGTCAGATCAAGATCGGGGGAGCGGTGTCATGTGAGATTCACGCTAATATTTATTTTTCATTTTTCCTTTTTTTTTTTTTTTT
>CAVNYN010228945.1:0-32390 GCA_963692815.1 Nyctanthes arbor-tristis | reverse complement strand
ACCGCCAGAGAGAGTTCTCTTGTACTCAACTCCAGTTTCAGGTTGAGAAGCTTCAACTGTTACTGAAGACGGGTCATTTTCCTCTTCACTAGGAAGACGAGGTTGAACAGTATCTGATACTGATGAAACTTCTGATTTAGACAGATATTTACCCAATTTTCCATTTTCGGGACTCTCATTCTCTTCATTTGCTTTAAGGATCTGATAAATAAAAAGATAACCGACAGCACTGTTACGTGAAATATCAAAAAATCTTAACTCCAAGATAAGGACGACCTTTCCGAAGAAAATTTTGTGTGAGATCAAAATTTCATATATATATATATATATATATAACATCTGCAGCTCATGCTATATCTATGCCCATTAATGTACATCATGAACATCCAATATTCCTGCTGATCTTAGTCTATAGCTTAGTTTCTTATTTATTGACCAAGTATGAAGCTTAGCTATGATTCTCTGCAATCCAATCAGAGGCAGAGGGGATGATCAATATAATTATAATATCTATGCATCTTGCACAAAAGAAAAGTAACCATCATGCGTCACATATGACACTATATTGATAAAGCTGTGCAATAAAACGGTAATTACGAGAACATATTTTCGCATCGGGCGTGCGTCTAGGCTGTGCGTGTAACACTCAGCAAATAGAAAATGCAGCAGATGTACCTTGATTTCATCCGGGTTGACCCCATTTTCCTTGAGAATTGATAGAAAGGTATCAAGACTATCTTCAGCTGGCTTATAATGTCCACTGTAAGGTGAGAGCCACTGAAAAAGTAAATTACTTCCGTTAGATCACTTTTGGCATTTTAATTCAAGATTGTGCTATTAGAGATCTCCCACACACCGTAACTCAAAGTTGTTTTATGTTTGGCCAGCTTGAAGGGAAAGAGAAGAATTGATTATTTCATGGTGACTCATTGAATTTAGTACAAAATTTGTCTATGCTGTGTGACATATTCGACAATCAAAACTTCCCTCTGTACCTTGAGATCTCCATCTTCTACCATGAGCCTCCCTGCAGCTAAAGTAGCTCCTCCCGCAAGAAAGCTGGAATGATGAAACAATCCTTTCTTTTTCTACAAGAAATTAACACATAGAAGTAGTTAATTAAAAATTTCAAGATATAGGAGGTCAAAAAGAAACAAAATGTGTGTACTCTAGATCTTTTTAAACCTCACCTTTCCAGTGTAGAGTTTCTTGGATGTGCTGACCACAAAGATCCATTTCAGATCAGGAGATCCTTTATCTGTATGAAGAGGTTTTCCAGTTAATTTGTGCAATATTTTACCATTAACAACCACGTACTCGTACTGTTCTCTCTCTTCCTGCCCATAGCAAGCAAAAAGAAAAATTAAGAACCGTAATTAATACATGGCTCACAAGAGAATGACATTACAAGATAGTTACAGGATGGAAAATTTGATCAGGGTGTCACTGAAACGGTTATTTCTCATATGCTGTCCATTAACTATAGAAAAATTAACTAAATGCTTTGCAGAATGTAAGCTCAATTCTGATTACATACAGGTCCAAGATACTTGATGCATTGTTTACGGAGCTTTGATCTTGGGCACTCTTCGAGATCCAACTCTTTGCCTTCTCCAATATCCAGCCTATAAAGAGCGTAAACATTGAAGTTTTAGTATGTTTCCAAGAATTCAGCTCGACAACTAGTTCGATGTGGCTTTGCTTTCACGATAACTGATACAAACGTTAGACTAGAATGGCATAATATTTTGATAATTTCATTGTTCCGCTCATGATATATATTTCTAAACGGAGTCCAATTTTTTTCAAGTAACCAAAAAGCAAACCAGTTCAATATTCATCATTCGCATATCCAATTTTTAATTTGGTGGTCAGCCAGTTCATTTACAGTTACAGAATAGCGTTGTAACATTTATTTTCCCAGAAACTAAGTATATGCTTACAATTGTAAGATATCGAAGATTAGAAATTTCTTACCAATAGAAGAAGGCTTGACCAGCATTACTTTTACACCACTCTTTATAATACAGATGTAAACTGTGTCCGTATCGATGTCTTGGATCAATCTACAAAGTGTACATGATCTAATTAGAACAATATATAGCAACAGTAACAAAGAACAGAAAGTTTTAGAACAGCCAACGAGCAGAGGCCCAAGAATAGTTCATATGATCAAAGATGGTTGCAAGAAGAGTTAATTAAAATTCTTACAATCCCATGAACCCTACTCTGTTATACATATAGATGCCTGCGAAAAGAAACCTTAGGCTTAATCACTCTGCTACCACCATAGACCTCAAATTTTCTTCATATTTTTCGTTTCTTCAAATTTGTCACACCACAAACTTTCAGGTCGGACCAAAACAGAACTTGCAGTATACAAATGTTAACTTCAAAAAAGTCATATATCATCAAATAACTATTATCAAACGAAGCTGAACTCAACAGCAGCAAGCGGCTTGAAGAAGAGATTAGCAGTAAACTCACAGCTTCAATCCAGTGCTGAAAGGCCAATATCTGTGCCCTGTCATCCTGAGACATGCCCTTGCCCACCTGTTCATTTATTTTGTTGAAGACAAATTACAACACTCAGCCCTTTCTAAACACAAAAATCTATTGAATCCAGTTCAAAATTATGCTAATTCCTCTTTGAATCAGAAACGAAATCACTCATATACCTTGGAAGCCTTCGAAATGACCCGGTTCCACCGTGTATTCACTGTGTCTGGCTTCAGGAAGTCGACGAAAGATATCGCTACCCACCTATTTCACCAGGGAAAGAATAATTTTAAACATAGAGCTCCTTTGCACGCTTAAAGGAAAATTGAAAAATACCAGAGTTCTTCAGCAACCACGGCGGAGTCTGCTAACATCCGTCGGGTACGATAGCTCCGGTAAACCTTCTGGACCTTTGTGGCGGCAGTTACAGGGCATGTTTTCGGAGTAACAGGAGGACTAGGCGGAGCTCCGTCATACAGAAATCCCTCCAATTCTCGTGCATCTGACGACATTTCATTGTTCTTTTCCTCGCATTTCGCCTGGCCGGTCGCCGAGAAATCAAGCCCGTTCCCTTCTGGTGCTTCAGTGGAGGATAAGCCAAACGTCTGGGTGGTCCGGACCCCAGCGTTGCATATCTCCGAGTGATTTATGGAAGCGGAAGCGAAATGGGAGTCATCGAAAGTTGCCATTGGTTGAGTTTCGACCTCCATTGAAAGAACCGGAAGAAAGTAGTGAAGAGAACTCGGAGATGACCCGGTGAGTTATATAGAGAGTCGGCCAGAGAGTGAGGGAGAGGGCGGGAGTGGACCAGTGGTTAGTTTCAGGTGCAGTGCCAGCAAGAAATTTCCAAGTGAACATACCGACCGGTCAAAATGATATTTTTTTTTTTAATATATATTTTTTAAATTTTTATTCAATTAAGTGATATATATTTGACTGAGGGAAAAAAAAAGTGATATGGCACTGTATTTGGCTTATTTCAATGCACGCTACGTGGTTATATGAATCCACATAATGTCATACTATATTAATATTGTACTAGATTTCAACCACTTTGAATGTATAATAAAATGCAAAATATAGTGAAAGATAAAATTCAAATTTTGAGTATAAGTAAGGTTTAAGTATAATCTAAACGGATTTAGAACATAGCTCCTCAACACTCTAGTCAAGTTGGACTTTGCCACTCATTTCCCCATTCTTTTTTTTTTTTGTTTTCGCCCTCTCTTGAAAGGGAATTTTCCCAAGTATATTATTACTAAAATCGGCCTGTTCTGGTATGCAATGAATAATGAAGAGAAGCAGGCACTCAATCCAAAACAAATTACACGAGGGAACGAATTAAAATTTTCAAGAACCAATTAAATAACATCTTATAATGACATCTCTTAGCCCCAATTTTTAAATGAATCAACAAAAAAGTAATTAGCCACTCCATTTGTGATCATAAGTATTAATTATCAGGCCTACTTTCACATCAATGAATAACACGATAATGGTCATCTAGTTAGATGGTGACATAACAAAACTCAAGGAATGAATAACAAAACTAGCAAGATAGAAGTTACCACACCTTATGGGCGTAACTAAAGGTGGTCATCCTGATCCCCTACTACACCCGTTTACAAATAAATCCATTTTTTTACTCTTTGAAAAAAAAAATTTTTAAAAAATAATGTTGCAATCGTCAAATTTCAGGTACTCTTTTCAACCATCTTTTAGTTATGCCACCGCTGCACCTTCAAATGCATGATTTTCGAAATTGGTTTGTTTAGCATCAAATACCTAGCATTCACGGGTCGTCTGGATGAAAAGGAGAGTCAAGAGCCCTCCGTACATGGAAGTATATGTGAAGGGGGAATACCATCATCCAGTCATACCCTCTGTGCTGTCTTAATAGAATAATTCTAGTTGGACAAAATAAAGGACAAAAAGTTAAATAAAATATACATGTGTCATGTGTGATTAGTGTTGATGTAAAAGTGATGCGATGTGTTAAAAATATGATTGTGCCATGTGTCAGTTTTGTTAAAATTTTTATATGGACTTTTGTACAATTAGCACAACTCGTCCTAACAACATTGCTTTTCTTAAACGAATATTTGTCCAAATAACCTACCATATCATTTTTCGTGTTTTATGCAATGGACAACCTGTAGTAAGTATTATATTGCCATTGGAGCAACCTCAAGAAAAAAAATTGAATGCATTTTCCAGGTAAGGTGTGTCTTTATTCCAGTTTCCAAGTAATTGACCAAATCTATTTTATTTAAATTTAAGTATTTCTCACTTTTATATGATTAAATTTTCAATGAAGTTGTTGAATTTGGTGAAGTGTACATTTATTTTTTCTTTTTTATATAAATAAATGAAACAATACAAGAATGAGAAGTGCTATTTGTATATATAAAATGTACAAGTTTTATATATACTACTATGAATTTACTCACATCCCTCAAAAATTGTGATTTCAAAGATAATGGGGCAAAGGACATTTAAGAGGAGATGTGTATAAAAATTGTACACTTTATGTATACAAATATCATTTCTCATACAAGAATGGAGTTGTAACTTGTAAGCATACGTATCAACCACACAGGTGTATTGGAATGCCAATGAAGTTGTGTGTTCGAAAAATCAATTTGGGAATATCTATAGACACTTATGTTTGCACTTTATCGGGTTTTACATTTTATCACACATTGGTTGTGCTTCTCCAGTGAATTAATGCCACTTTTATCTACACTTCATCAGGTTTTACGCTTTATTATCATGCATTGATCGTACTTTTTCTGATGAATTGATATGTTTAGATGCGTTTAAACTCAATACTTGATCTTAAGATTTTTCACGTCTTACGATTTTTGAAACACTAAACTTTTGTCATTTCATGAATGGTCCCCATTACTTTCTAAGAATTTCTATCATATAAGTCTAGTATGAGTTTCATTCACACGCCAGACGTTTAGCGGCTGTTTTGATCAAAATTGAGTCTAGTATACGTTTTACATGATTCTCGAAAGCAAGAGTCTCGAAAACTGCTACTAAATTTGCTTGCATAACTTTTAAAAATATCTTTCTATACTTATTAAAGTTCTTAGAATTTGGCTTAAGGTGAATTTCTTACAAAGCCAGCCGGAAAATAGAAGTTGAAAGTGAAATTGTTCAGAACAGAGCTGTAAAGAGTTTAGATCCATCTATCTAATTATTTGCTTAGTACACTCTCAGAAATAGGGCAAAGGTACTCAAAAAGATAGTCCTTATACAGAGTCTATTGAACACTATATTTAGTGTTTAGTGTCCAATGTGACAACTCTTTTAGAACATTAGAGGGAATGAGCCAAACACACCTAATAAGAGTTGTCACGTCATCCATTAAACATCATAATAGGCATTATAAAATGTGCACTCAAAAAGAGGAGAAGGGAAATGCATATTATTTGTTTAGCAAGTTTAAAGGGAGCCCACTTGTAACCTAATGAAGATAGGATAATCCACATGTCCCGGTCAAAAAAGTGAAGGACGCATTATTTTTGTTTGTTTGCATTGCATTGCATGTCACTAATCAGTTGTTATTATCAATGTCTTTTGACAATTCACTACCATATTCACCATTACCTCATAAATAAATCTTGTCATGCACTCATGCCTCACGTTGTCGCTAACCATAAAATTTTTTTAATCTTTATTTATAAATCACTGTGACAATATAGATCGATTGATTTTAAAATCATTGGACTAAGTCCAAAGCGTGCACACGTAGTTACAAAAGATTTTTCGATGAGAGGCTTCAATTTCGACATCACATTACAAACTCATCAAGTTTGTTGTCACATTTATCGTATACGAAACTATTAAAATTTTGTCACATTTATTGTATACAAAACTATTAAAATTGTCTAGTAGCTTAGTTACCGAATTTGATCCTTCTTATTCAGACTATTTTGAAAATAAATAGCTCACTTGAGACAATGGCAACAAACTACTCGCATTTCATGTCAAGCCAGCCTGCATAAACATGACATATTCAAGAAGTAGCCTCCTTGATCGGCGGCTACCCCATTTTAGAAAATTCTTTAAAAAAAAAATTCAGTATTTCGGCAAGTGGGTCATCAAATGTTGCTTACCCCGTCAATCATCTACTAAATACGCAACTAATTAGATAAGTAAAAATTCTCGTGCTTTTTAACCTTATTTTTAAGAACATTTTTCAAGTGCCTCCCAGAAAGTTCATGCTACTTTTATTGAAGCAGTGAATGGTGGCTGTCTATTCACATTTCTGTAATATTTTTTTGGTCTGTTTCGATGAAAATGGTCAATAATTTGTTTGAATTGATTTTATTAAAAGAAAAAAAAGATGTAACATAATTTTCAAGCTTTAAGGGACAAATACTGCAGTATCATTGACTGTAATGGCACTCTTAGATAATGAATGATCATAATTAGGCCTAGGCGTGGTTTGATTTTATCGTGATTTTAAGAAAACCAAACCAAACAAAAAACCAATGGTTTTTTAAAAAAATAACCATTAGATTATTTTGAAATATTAAAACCAAACCAAAACGAAACAATTTGGTTTTGATTTGGTTTGTCTAGTTATAGTTATATAGCATTGTATTTTCAAATTTCAAAAATAGCAAGCATAACTTATTTGAAAGTTGAAATGGCAAGTTTGGTAAACAAAATAATATATAGTAAATTAATGCAATTCATTGAAGTTTCAACTAACTAAAAGAAGCGAATCTAAGACTTTAACTACAGTTTAATGAAACAAAACATGAACCCATCTTCTCATGTAAAAGCAATAACGTAAGTTGTCATATCAAATTCCATCTTTAATCTTTCGTGGTGTCTAACTTTTGATTTCTTAGCAAATGATTTCATCACGTGAGACTTTAAAATCTAAATTCGGTTATGGTTTGGTTTTCGGTTTTTGGATCAAAACCATAACCTAATGGTTATTGGTTTTAATAACCAAAACTGTATAGAATTTTTAAAAAACCTAACCAAACCGCTTGGTTATGGTTATTTTGCCCTGCCCTAATCAGAATAGGGTTATTCAAAGTCTTATAGATTTTTGGTAGATTATTTATTGATTAATTTGAAGTATCTAAGCTTAACGTTTGCATATTATCAATGAAATAATTATGAAACTTATAAATTTTATATATAAAAAAAAGAATCACCATTCAATAAGAATCCTATATATAGTACTTAAAAATAATAATAATAATCCTATAGGATGAGACTCGATTTCATATCGAAATTTTTACTTCTATTATTTAACTTGGAATCCCTTTAAGGAAAAAAAATCACCCTTGAAATCCATCACAATCGCTCATGAATTAATAAAAACCAACAAACCATTTTAATTTTATGGAATCCATTAAAATTTGAATTAAGGTCGTCTCATTTTTGTGAAGTTCCATTAAATTTTGAACCAAGGACCTCTAAAATTATATTAAAATTTAAAATTCATCAAATTAAATTGAATTAACTGTTGTGATGCATTATTTTACTCTCAAATAATAGAGTTCTTACAAATTTGGCAAGCTCTCGAGGTTTAGAATTACATAATATACTACATATTCTTTCAAATTTCAATAATTATACATATACATGGACGAAGTTACAAAAACTTGGGTCAATGCTTTTTATTTGGTCTAGGTTTGCACGTAAAGATATATGAGTTTTAAATGACTTTTTAGTCAACTTATTATTTTTTTCAGTAGAAGAAGTCAACTTAATTAATAAATAAGGAAAACTAGATACGTGTGGAATTTGTGCATGACCTCGTTGAGTTTGTTTGGTCTCCTTTCTTTGAATCCGTGTGATTTCTAGGTCCGTGATCTGGAAACCAACCACAAATAAATTTTAACTATTTTTTTTTTTAAAAGATAAATTTTAACTATTTTAATTACCCCTTGTGATTGTAAATTCAAGAATACTTTTGATCATTATTTAGCAGATAGAAAATTGTCACTTGACGTTAAGGGGAGCCGGAGGCCAGTCTATTTTTTGAATCTTGAATCCATAAACTTCATGGTTCAATAAAAATTGTTGGTAACTCAAGAAAGTATATTCAGAAGTAATGAGCAATTCAAAAAGAATTTTAAAAGAATGAAGTTTAACTAATTACTGATTATCGTCAAGCATGCACTTGGCACGTGATCCTAATCCAACGTCACTTATTTGTACTCGATTAAGACGTAAATGATTCCATATTAAGCAAATAAATTAGAAGAAGAAGGCTCGATGGAAAATGGACATTGCATAAAAAGAGAAAAAAAAAAAGGAAGAAAGTGATGCATAAAAATTAAAGTTATCATTTGTGGCCATGCATGGCCACGAAGTATATGATCATAATGACAGTGGAGTAGTCAAGTTGGGAAGTTCAGACACATTCAAATCTACTTTTGCAGCTCCAATCTAAAAAAGAAAGACTTGATTGGAATGAAACACGTGTTATGAGGGTCTGGTTTTCCTTTCCTTGCCAAAATTTGGTCGCGAATTGTTAGGGAAAACTTCCTAGCAGGACGGTCAAACCATTATACCGGCCGCCAAATGAGAAGGAAGTCATATCGTTATAGTGGTTCAACACTAATCTCAATAAAATTAGATCGTGTTTCGTGTATGAAGTTAAACTGTCAATAGAAAATAATCAAGTCACAAGATCGGAAGAGCTAGAATGGTTGTTTTCTAATAGCAGTCAAGCTCTGTGTATGGAGTCCGATCTAGCTCAATAGAAAAATGGCAGTTCAGCTTTTTTCCATATTCCATAAAGCAAAGTCACATTGAAGACAGAGTACACTCTCTTATCATCTTAAACAACGAGATAATAGATGTTATCTTTTAAACTTCGAGGCACAATAACACAATATAAAACAACCATCTCATATGGGTTATATCAAGAAGAAAATGTGCACATATATGGATTTGCATCGAAAATGTGGCAATTCTATGTTCTGTTTCCAAATTTGAAATATGTAACACCGATTATAATCTAGTTCCATTATAATCGGATGCCTAAAGTCCCCTTAGACATTTGAGTATATTGGATTTATCATATTCAATATCCAAATTAATTATAATACACAACAAGCGGTCCATGATGCAAAGGGATTATCAAATGAGCAAGTGATAACAAAAGACAAGAAGCAAGTGACTTATCTATCATATAAGTATTTATACAAGTTGATTATGCAAGTGTATTATCTATTAGACAAATGAATTATTAAGGCAAGTAGTTTATCTAATAGCTACAAGTGAGGGACCAAGCAACACGATCATTTGGATCTCCAAGCCGAGTAAATTTTAGTTATTTATCTTATGCATAAACAAACCCTTATTTCTGTTAAATCCCCTGATTTTTGTTTTCATTATCCAATTATGTAATCTTTCTGTAAAATAAGTGCTTGGCAATTTGCTTTGTGGCTTCACGAGGTAAACATCGAACTCAAGTGGTGAATTAGAACAAGCAAATTGGTCAGATTTTCTAAGCCACTCGACCGAATATCACAAGCCGAGTAAGGCCCGAGCCAAGGGTGGCAGCGAGGATTTTCTAAGCCAACTAGGGTTCGGCTAACCTAGCCATTTTAACAAGGCTAGATGCAATTAATCTCTTTAGCGTATATATGTAATATAAGAATTGAATGGGTCAATTTGATTTTACAAAAATGTTTAAAAACCCCTATGAGGGTTCCAAAACCTCTCACCCTGTGTAACCTGCCTTTATGCATCATGTGTATCGGTGTATTTCAAATTCATGTGTTGTGCATCTATACAAGCCACATGAGATGAGTGGTTTTATAAGAAAATTCTGAAATGTTTTTGAATAGATGCAGTTTCCTCCTTAGTTTGGTACATTTGAGGACATTTACCCCCCTCCCCACCCCCACCGGAAACAAAAAAATAATAATAATAAAGAAGAAAAATTTGGCCTGGGCATGGTTTGGATTGGTCGTGGTTTTAAGAAAATCAATCCAAACCAAAAACCAATGGTTTTTTGAAAAAATA
Source organism: Nyctanthes arbor-tristis (assembly GCA_963692815.1). Taxonomy (NCBI): domain Eukaryota; kingdom Viridiplantae; phylum Streptophyta; class Magnoliopsida; order Lamiales; family Oleaceae; genus Nyctanthes; species Nyctanthes arbor-tristis. The sequence continues at coordinate 21,875 of CAVNYN010228945.1, read as the reverse complement.
ACTACTTGGTTATTTTGAAATATTAAAACCAAACCATTTGATTTTGATTTGGTTTGTCTGGTTATGATTGATTATATAGCATTGTATTTTCAAAATTTAAAAATAGCAAGCATAACTTATTTGAAAGTTGAAACGCCAAGTTTGATAAACAAAATAATATATAGTAAATTAATGCAATTCATTGAAGTTTCAACTGAGTAAAAAAAAGCCAATCTAAGACTTTAGTTATAGTTTAATGAAACGAAACATGAACTCATCTTCTCATATAAAAGCAATGACGTAAGTTGCATTATCAAATTTCATCTTCAATCTTTCGTGGTGTCTAACTTTTTATTTCTTAGCAATTGATTTCATCACGTGAGACTTTAAAATCTAAATTTAGTTATGGTTTGGTTTTCAGTTTTTTGATCAAAACCATAAACAAACCATAACCTAATGGTTATTGGCTTAAATAACTAAAACCGTATAGAATTTTTAAGCCAACCACAAATAAATTTTAACTATTTTTTTTTTTTGGAAAGATAAATTTTAACTATTTTAATTACTCCTTGATTGTAAATTCAAGAATACTTTTGATCATTGATTAGCAGATAGAAAATTGTCACTTGATGTTAAGGGGAGCCGGAGGCCAGTCTATTTTTGGAATCTTGAATCCATAAACTTCACGGTTCAATAAAAGTTGTTGGTAACTCATGAAAGTATTTTCAGAAGTAATGAGCAATTCAAGAAGAATTTTAAAAGAATGAAGTTTAACTAATTACTGCTTATCGTCAATCATGCACTTGGCACGTGATCCTAATCCAACGTCACTTATTTACTCGATTAAGACGTAAATGATTCCATATTAAGCAAATGTATTAGAAGAAGTAGGCTCAATGGGAAATAGACATTGCATAAAAAGAGGAAAAAAGGGGAGAAAGTGATGCATAAAAATTAAAGTGAAGTATATCATCATAATGATAGTGGAGTGGTCAAGTAGGGAAGTTCAGACACATTCAAATCCACTTTTGCAGCTCCAATCTAAAAAAGAAAGACTTGATTGGAATGAAACACACGTGTTATGAGGGTCTGGTTTTCCTTTCCTTGCCAAAAATTGGTCGAGAATTGTTAGGGAAAACTTCTTAGCAGGACGGCCAAGCCATTATACCGGCCGCCAAATGAGAAGTCATATCGTTATAGTGGTTCAACACTGATCTCTATAAAATCAAGTCGTGTTTTGTCTATAGAATTAAACTGTCAATAAAAAATAGTCAAGTCACATATCACTATTAATAGAATGACTGTTTTCTAATGGCAGTTGAGCTCCGTGTATGGAGCCTGATCTAGTTCAATAGAAAAACTGGCAGTTCAGTTTTTTTTCCATTTTCCATAAAGCAAAGTCGCATCAAAGACCGAGTACACTCTCTTATCATCTTAAAGAACGGGATAATAGATGTTCACTATGTTTGGTGACTATTTATAAATATCTCGAATTTATCAATCAATTTAAATATCAACTTTTAGATACATGGCAACACCACATTTAACCACATATTTGATTTGACTTAGACTCTTATATCATTTTAATTATTATTTTCACATGGTACAATCAAATCTCGACATCTATACAAAATTTAAAATTTAAATCTATTTATAAATCCACCCATTTATAAATAGTTACCAAACAAAGCTATCTTTTAAACTTTGAGGCACAACAGCACGATGTAAAACGACCATCTCATATGGGTTATATCAAGAAGAAAATGTGCACATATATGGATTTTGCATAAAAAATGTGGCAATTCTATGTTACGTTTCCAAATTTGAAAAATGTAACACCTATTATAATCTAGTTCCATTATAATCGGATGCCTAAAGTCCCCTTAGACATTTGGTGTGGAACCATGGCTAAGCATTCGAAGTTTTTTGCCGTGTTTTAAATTTCAATGGTGTTATGAATTCACCAACTTATTCTAACAAGCTGTAGGCGTGTAGATGACTATTTGAATATATTAGATTTATCATATTCAATATCTAAATTAATTATAATACACAACAAGTGATCTATGATACGAGGGGATTATCAAATGAGCAAGTGGTAACAAAAGACAAGAAGCAAGTGACTTATCTATCATATAAGTATTTATACAAGTTGATTATGCAAGTGTACTATCTATTAGGCAAATGAATTATTAAGGCAAGTAGTTTATCTAATAGCTACAAGTGAGGGACCAAGCAACATGATCATTTGGATCTACAACTTGTAAATTTATTATCAAGACTGTATATTTTAATTATGAATTGTATTTTATATATGACCATTTTACCCCTCCTTTCATCTATAAATAGAGGGGCTTGTATACTTCATTTATCATTACCACCAAAAAAGTGAAAACTACCCTATAGCATCTTTTCTTTTCATTCTCTATATTCTTTAATATTTTCTTTTGTTTTCTTTAATTTTACAACAGATGGTTTTTTCTCATTTGAAGTTCACACCATGAAAGATTGTGCAACCTTCCCATCAAAACCTTACGTTGGTTTTTTTATTTGAATATTAGACTTTTGAAATGGAACTGTGACTAAACACTAGAAAAGGTTATGTGATGACCACCACGCTTTAAATTTAGGTGTAGTTTGTTCTCATGTGATGTTTACACTATAAGTAGGACACTACAACCTTCCTGTAAAAAACTTACTATGTCGCAAAGAAAAACACTAGAAAAGGTTTCATGTGCTTTAAATTTAATAAATAGTGGATTTTTGAAGCTCAATTCGTGCAAATTGAGAAGAACATGAACGAAGGATTTTTATTTAGAATGAATAATACAATCATATGTCGAACCTCACACGTCTCATGTCTTGTAGATGTATTAGAGCATTTTCGAGAGCCAAGAGTTTCTTCATTTGAGCATTCCCCTTCCCCTATATCCCGCTTGTACGGAAAAAAAATCTGCAAATTTACAAGTAAATTTTAGTTATTTATGTTATGCATAAACAAACCCTTATTTCTGTTAAGTCCCCTGATTTTTTTTTTCATTATACAATTATGTAATCTTTCTGTAAACTAAGTGCTTGGCAATTTGCTTTGTGGCTTCACGAGGTAAACATCGAACTCAAGTGGTGAATTAGAACAAGCAAATTGGTCGGATTTTCTAAGCCACTCGATTGAATATCACAAGCAGAGTAAGGCCCGAGCCAAGGGTGGCAGCGAGGATTTTCCGAACCAACTAGGGTTCGGCTAACCTAGCCATTTTAACAAGGCTAGATGCAATTAATCTCTTTAGCGTTTATATGTAATATAAGAATTGAATGGGTCAATTTGATTTTACAAAAATGTTTAAAAACCTCTATGAGGGTACCAAAACCTCCCACCCTGTGTAACCTGCCTTATGCACAATGTATATCGGAATATTTTAAATTCATGTGTTGTGTATCTATGCAAGCCACATGGGATGAGGGGTTTTATAAGAAAATTCTGAAATGTTTTTGAATAGATGCAGTTTCCCCCTTAATTTGGTACATTTGAGGACATTTACCCCCCCTCCCCACCCCCCACCGGAAAAAAAAAAAAAATCTCTTCAAGTTTTAGCTTCAACCCTCTAGCAGATTCAGTATATATATGAATGCTTCCACCGTCTTTTTTGAAATATAGAAGTCAAAAGCCAAGAATTAGCCATGTAATTGGCTCTACTCTGCCGATCATAATCAACTGTATTTTTCATGGGAACAAGGAAACTACTATAGAACCATCAATTAAGCCTAGCTTCATTTTCGCACGGATCAACTCCAAGCCAGATAATACAGTCCATTCGATGGTGCAAAGACAGTCATACCTCGATGGTTAGAGTTGTGCAAAACCAACGGATGTATTTCGAGCTTTTTTGGCCTTTTAACAGATATAGGTCAGCCCTTTTATGGCCCAAATCCAGCCCTTTTATGGCCCAAATCCGGCCCAACACTCTAATCCCATTGCGAGCCAAAAATTCAGACTACCGGCAACCCGGCTTCTGCACTTCGAACAAGCACGCTTTCAGAAATCCCAATTCCAAAGGCCAAAAAATCCGATCACCAATTTCTTTCCAGCGACGGCGATCGAGCGAAATTAGCTGCTGGACATCCTCACACGCTGGCAAAGGTAACCTATACCATTAAGATTAACCCTCGTAATTTACAAGTTACAGCTGATTTTTAATTTTTGGGTTTATGTTTGACTTTGATTAGTTGTGTGAGTTCTGCCATCGGTGATTGTGTGATTGTGAATGTGTGCAAGCCGAAAACTGTGTCTTGTTTCCTCTGTCAATGGCAAGCAGGCTAAGGAGAATCGGGAAACCGGAGTTGTTTGTTCTCGCGGGCCTCGGGGATTTCAATTTTCAACGGAGTAGTAGTAGGCAAGTAGCAAGTTGAAGGGATTGTTGTCAACAAGTAGTACGGTCAATGAGGAACAAACTGCGAACAAAGTCATCAACCTCTACTCTGCCATAAAAAAAATTGAGATTCTTAAAGTGAATAAAGATGCTAAGAAAGCCCTCTCAGTCAATCAGTAGCTAGATTCTGCAATTTCTCTAATTCTGACTTGTAAACAGGGACTTAATTGATTAAAGAACCTCTATTCAAGTATCACGAATTCATTTGTTAAGGGGAGTGCCCATACTGTGATAAAAATTTTAAGTGATTAGAGAAATAATTGATTAAAGAATGCTAGATAAAACTTGTAGGCGTACAAGCAATAGAATTCTACTACATGTATAAAATTTTTGTATAAATCCTTGAAATTATATTTGCTTAATTGGGATCAATGCTTGAAATTAGTTCAATGCTTGAAATATTTGTTGCAAGCTATCTTGGATTTCCTGTTATGCTTATTGTTGTGCTTGAAGAATATGTGAAAAATTTAGTTTAAGGAAGTGGGCTTATTGTTATGCTTATTGTACTATTTTGCATTTTCTCTTTTCTAAAATTTCTGACCGCACTGGCTTGAAATTCTGGCTTCGCCACTGATGGGGGTTGAAAAAGCTATATTTGGGTTGAAAAATGTGAAAGAGGGACCAAATTTAGCCCCTCATTTAGAGAATGCCCCCCTACATTTTTCCCCCAACACTAATAATGCTCTAACAGAATCCATTAGAAAAGGACCATTTGACCACAAAGAGTAATGTGTTGGGACTGGTTCTGCAAAAACTGAAGGTTAAGAACCAATTAAGCACAAATGACAAAGGTTAGGGACCATTTGCATGAATTTCCCTTTAACCAACTACACACACACACACACAGAGAGATAGAGAGAGAGAGAGAGAGACCCGAATTGAAGTGCGGAAACCTTCCTTCATTTTTCTCTTCTTATCTTCATAACTCTTGTTTTTTCCTTTACCTTTTGGTCCTGCTTTCAAAACCTGAATCCCTCGTGATTCTCTCAATTCTTCCTCTGTTTCCCTTTTTCTGCTTCCTTTCTGTCCCTAACCTTAATTACTCTCATGTCTGTTTGGGTTTATGCTTTGATGTTAGTTTTGAACTTATTTTCTACTCAAGTTGATGGGTTATTGGCTGATTAATTGCAATTGAATGTGATTACTACATTCGTCTTGTGAATTTGCTTAATTCACTCTGGCAGCCCCAGTTTGCTGTTCAAATCTATGTTCTAAGTTGTGGATTTATATTGTTGAATGAGTTGTAATCTGATTCTCTAATTACTATACTAGGGCTCGGAAATCCTCTTTTTTTTTTTTTTTAATTTTGTTTTACTTTAATTTTTTAGTGAAATTTTTGCATACTGAACCGACTTTTAATGCCTCATATTGAATTGACTTTTAATTAAGATTACCATTTTATACTCTTCAAAGTATTCTTTTATGTTTATCATGTGGAATCTTTTTTTGTTTCTGGGTATATTTCTTCATATAAATTAATCCATGTTTGAGTTCAGAGGCAGTGATTTGTTTTCGTTATTTTTTTAGTTCCCACGGGCAAATGATTTTTGTTACACAGCTTGAACCATTGTGAAATCTTGAATTCAACTATATTCTACATCTCTTTCTTGATTATAATGTATATAATTTGTGTGTCTTATTATTTCGTCAGCATTTTATCCTTCATTTTAATGGACTTGGGGAGGTGGTATGTTAAAGATTGTGGTCTGTGCTTTCTGGATGCGCCACATCATTTGACAGCCGTTGGCGCAAGCGATTGATGTGGCGTGCCCAAATGCACGGCACACAGGGGTCTGGCGCCATTTATGGTGCTAGACGTCTGATTTTATATCATTTTCCGTCATTGCTTTAGTTGTGTTTTGTAAATTCTTGATGGATGAGTATGGACTATTCTTGTGCAGCTAGTTATCATGCTCAACACGTCGATTTTGAATTATATGCTCCCTCCATGCCCTTTTCATTCGTCCCAAACTATGGTTCACTTTCTTTAGTTAATCAGCTAATCTCTTAGTTTTCTTATATGCCCCTATTTAATGTGTTTGTTATCTATAAATAAAACCTATTAAAGTGGAATAATAATTAAATGAAGGGGTGTATTCGGAAAAATGTTCTTATATTCCACCTTTCCAAGAATATTAATTGAACTTTCTTAATCTATGTGAAAATGGGTATGGGACTATTTCACGGGATGGAGGGAGTATAATTTCAAGACCAGGCTCTTTTCGGTGTAGAGATAAAACTGAAGTAGTACGATCATTTACAAGCTGAGAGCTTGAACTCATAAATAGTATTCTTCTGATATGCAACGTGGAAAATTTAGAAAAGAATCAGTTTTTCACATTTTGAGCTTCACTCTTACAATAATTAGTCTCTCTTTTGCTGCATTACGGATGGTCCATTCTTGTTATGCTTCTTAAATCCCTCTTCAAACTTTTGATTCTTTTTGTTTTCATTGTATAAGATTTCATTCAGCTGTTAAGAGTCTTTTTAGATCTTTACAGACACTTTAGTGTTTCTTTTGTCACAAATTAGTTTATTTTCTTCCAGAAATATAATTTGTTAGAAAGGGTTGGATATTCTTGATTGTATAACCAGTTAGCAACCTCTCTATTGTAAAAGTATTTTAAAATGAGAGAGCAATCAAGTCTTGCAAAAGTATTTCTCTTTGAATCTAATTTTTGGTTTATGAATATATGTTTTGTTGCACGTATTCATTTATTTATTACACTGGACTTCTATTAGCTTAGATTGGATATTAGCTAATGGATGCCAATGATGTTTTTAAGGAACTCCATATTTGAAGATTTGGGTGTTCTCCATTAATTATATCTGCTAGAAGCATCTTCTTGGTTTAGTTGAATTGGCGCGCATGATATTTCTATTTATAGTCTTCAAGAAATTGTATTGAGGTTAGTTAGCTTAAAGGGAAGTTGGTTATAGTCTCATATCGTGGTAGGCTGACTTGAAATAATTGCTAAAGTTATGTAGGAACTAGGGATGGCAACGGGGCGAGTTCGCCCCGCCCCGCCCCGCCCCGTTACGGAAATCCCCACCCCCTACGCGCCCCAATCGCGTACGGGACGAGTACGGGGTGGGGAAGGTTCGGGGCGGGTACCAAAAAATTACCCGTTACCCGGGATAGAGACTTGAAGTTGAAGGATTCGAGCTGGATAGAGACAGACGAGATGAGGGGAGTTGATTTAGGGACAGAGTTTGGTTTGTCTTTGAATTAGTTTTTTTTTTTTTTGTTCTAAGAAAACTCAAGATTTGAATGAATTAATTATTAGATTAGTTAAAAATTCAACAAAAAGTGGTACTAGTTGGGATGGCTAAGGCTTATTTTTTCTATTTTGGGTATCTGGGGTCAAACCCTCACCAACTCATTACTTAGGTTTAAATTTTTTTATAAAAAAGAAAAAATATAAAAAAAAATAAATCGGGTATCGGTCGGGGCGGGTTGGAGTGGCCATTACCCGACCGCCACCCGATAAGACTTCGGGGCTAAATCTTTCACCCCCTACCCGCCCCAATACTTAACAGGGCAGGTACTCGCGGGTATCGAGTAATAGCCGTTCCGTTGCCATCCCTAGTAGGAACTGATGAGTGGCTTTTCCCAAATAACTAAATCAATGTACTTGTTGACACTTCCTATTACCTCTTTTAACCTATGTTGCCTAGGGTCTCCACATTTGAAGGAGTACCAACGTCCGATACTTGGATATGGGATAAGGGTGTGGTATCCTTCTTGGATCCTCTTAAGTCAAAGGAAAATCCTTTATATCATTTAAATTTAAAAAAAAAAAGACCCTTTGTAACCCCAAAGAATGCATATAAAATTATCAAAATACTCCATCTCGAATGTCAATTTTAAGTTTATAAGACAAAGTCATATACTTTTTTCTAAAATTTGGAACCCTGTTATCCTAGATTTCAAGAAAAGAAGCAGCTGGCTCCTAGATATGCACCCATACCGAACGCCCTCAGCCGAGTCTGTGCAATGCAACATCGGTTTTAACATACAATAGAAGATACAGCAAGAATTTAATTATATGGGAATGGAGAAAAGAAAAATAAAGATCGAGCAAGCATTGTCTTCACATCACTATTCATGTGTGATACGTTTGTAACATCGGTCACTCTATTTATATTATTTTCATTAATGAAGATTTTTCAATATGAATCTTAATACAAGTTAACAAGAGAGAGTGAATTGTATAAGCAGATTAGCTAGCTCCTTTCCCTTGCCCCCCCTCCCCAAGCCCCCCGGGTAGTATAGATAAGCGACTTCAATTTCGAATCAATTAAAAGAAGAAAAAATAGTAAACACAGGATGGGGGAAAAAGAAAAGGAAAATTCTTATTTGTCTGTATTATTTTTGTAGGAAAGAGATTCAAAGTGTGGAATACTGTAAGTGGTGAGCAATTTGGTCCAAGAAGGAGTGAATTCACAATAAAGAATGAGGCGAAGACCTGGAATTGGAGGTCTGCAGAATGCTGCTGCAGCTAGAGTTTGTTTACCATCCTTTGCTTTGTTAATTATTAATCATTGGTTACTCTTGAACAAGTGGTTGTATGATTCTAATTAAGCATTTCAGTGTTTATAGTTTTCTGTGGAAGTATATAAGATTTTTTGAATTTTGATTTTATGGGGGAAAAGGATCAATATCGATTGCTCGGAGAAAATGTGGCGAAGTTGCGGACTGATGTTATGAAAGAACAGCTTTCGACTTTTCGAACTCAGCTAGAAGACTTTGCCCGCAAACACAAGGTCTCTCTTTTAGTTAGCTTCGGGCGTTCATTTTCTTTTTTACTAAGTACCTACTAATTTCTTCTATTCCCCACGTTTATTTTAGTCTTATATAGATTTTTTCTTGCTAATTGGTGTTACTATGAAATGTGAGCTAAGTCAAATGCAGCTATAATTCTCAAATCCATATTCTGGATTCCCGTTACAGTATTATATTAGTCTGAATTTAGAAAGGAGAAACGAATTAGTGGCTGCTGGATTATTCAGATTATGTAGTAGAAGGGTAAAATGTTACAAAAGGAGAGATAAAATAATGTTACTCATTGTTGGTTATGCAGAATGATATACGCAGGAATCCAGCATTCAGAACACAGTTCCATGAGATGTGTGCTAAAGTAGGCGTTGATCCACTGGCCTCTAATAAAGGTTTTTGGGCTGAGCTGTTGGGGATTGGTGACTTCTATTACGAACTTGGTCTGTACACGAACTTCTTAGTTGTTGTTTCTTTCAGTAATTTTCTCTTCTTTGTAGTTGTCACCATAAATCGGGGAGTTTACCATGCAATTTGAGATTTATAAAAACTTGAACTACTTTAGATTTGTCAAGAATTAATTTTAGCATGAAACATTTGTTCTGGAACGTGTTCAATTACTTTTTCAATTAAATATAAAGCTTTTTGCAGCCTTTAATTTCATTATATTAGCATTCTGTGTTGGGGGGCTTATTTCTCATATTTAGTTTCAGTGTCTGGCATTTTACGAAGGAAGTCTGATTTTTTACTTTTCAAGTTTAATTTGAGATGAACTTGTCTATCTAGACAGGAGTGCAAATCGTTGACATATGCTTGGCTACGAGGCCTCATAATGGTGGACTTATTAGCTTGGAAGATCTCTGTAAACTTCTTGGTCAGAGAAGGAAGGGTGCTCGTGAAGCTGTTACTGAGGATGATTGCTTGCGTGCCATTAGTAAGCTTAAGGTATTGTTTTTAAGATTATTCGCCTTTCTTCTCATGCTAGTGAGCTTAAAAAGTTCTATAGGCACATGATATTAGCTATTGCAAGGGGGCAGCCCTTTTTAAGATTATTCGCCTTTCTTCTCATGCTAGTGAGCTTAAAAAGTTCTATAGGCACATGATATTAGCTATTGCAAGGGGGAAGCCCATTAATGGAACCTCTATTGAAGGAGCATATACTAGGGTTATATTTATCAAAATCTTGAAGTTTTAGGATCGACAATCTTTCTAATTTTTAGAAGGTGGTGATGGTATGGTTGGCATGAACATGTATGCTTTTTCATGTTGTGTCATTCAAATATATAAGCCCAGTTTCCATGCAAGAAATCCATGGGGTCCGTAGGAGTACTGTTCAGACTTGGCGTTGGCAGCTGTTGCCACCTCTTATGCTGTCTTGGTGGAGAGTAAAGTAGGATATCTTCCTTAACTGTTGCCTACCATGTCATGTTGTTTAATTGCAAATCTCTCACACCCATGCCTCTCCTCCTGCCGCGATGACTGGTTAAGAAGTTTCACTTTTATTTCTCTTCTCAGTGCATGATATTTCACTTCCATCAGCTTATTGTTCACCCATCAATAGTCATTATTTCTTTAAATTGCATTTTCTTCTAGAACCAGTTTGTCTTAAAAGTCCAAAACATGCAAGATTTATGTGGTTTGGTGTATATACTAACAGTGACCGTATTTTCAGGTTTTAGGTAATGGATTTGAGGTAATTTCTGTTGGAAAGAAAAAACTTGTTCGGTCTGTTCCGACAGAATTGAACAAGGACCACAATGAAATTCTAGAGCTGGCTCAGGTTGCCCCTAATCTATGTGTATTTCTCAAATTTGCATACCTGGAAAGCCTTTTTCGTTTTTTTATAGTTTCAGTATGGTTATGTTCTCTTGTTCTTAGGGCCAAGGCTTTGTGACGGTTGATGAGGTACGGAGACGGCTTTCTTGGTCTTCTGGCCGTGCAACTGATGCCCTTGAAACATTATTAGAAGTAGGTTACTGGTGCTGCTTGTTTATTCCATCGGGTTTTTTTCATTAAGCCTTTTTTTCCCCTTGAAAGATTGTTGGTTGAGAGTTAACAAGACTTGTTTGGGTAATACAGGAAGGTCTTGCAATGATTGATGATGGTCATAGAGATGGCAGTCGTCGATATTGGTTTCCATGTGTATCTAGTGTATCCTCCTATGCCGGTGATGCTGTATAAAAGTGAAATATGTGGAGATATCCCACTTTTTGGAAAATGCATTCTAATCTTGATAAGTGTGGGTAAAAATCGGTCTTCGAGTGTGTTTCTTTTTCGTGGATGAAGTTTATTTTTGTTGTTTATTTGTATTGTAAATGCAAAGATCTTTCTTATTTCAATTTGCAGCACTACTCTGTAGTAACTTTGAGTTAACTTTTGACAGTTTCCTAGTTGGCAATTTGCAAGCGATTGTCAAAACGAATTGCAAATGGGCAATAATTGAGAATGGGCAAATTCCACATATGGTCCCCAACGTATGGCTTTGTATCAGTTGGATTCCAATTCTTTGTTTTCCAATACTGTAGATCCCCAATCTGCTATAAATTGACACATAAGGTCCTTAATTTCATGAAAATAACAGTTATGCCCTTATACTCCCCCCCCCCCCAAAAAAAAAAAAAAAAAAAAACAAAAGAATTTTTTTTGAAAAAAATAAAAATAAAAAGGAGATTTATTTCTTCGTCACCATATTTATTTAGGTACTTATTTCACCCCTACTTGCAGCCCAACCGGAAATGACAAATTTAGGTAGCCTTTTTTTTAGCAGGGTAGAACTCCATTTTTTCCTGTCATTTTCTGCCTGCAGTTGGCATTGGACCAAACAAGAAAACAGGAGGCCTTTTCTTTTTGTTGACGGAATTTGTTATTTCCAGTCGATGGTGGGGGACGGTAGGTAGTGTGAGGAAGAAATTATCTTCTATTTTTTTTTTATTTTTTAATCTTTTACTTCGTGTTTAAATTCTTTATATTTTTATGCAAAGAGTAAGGGGTACGAATGTTTTGTATGAATCAGGGACCTTACGCATCAAATTATAAAAAGTTGGGGAATTGTGATGTTAAAGAACGGACGAAGTTGATACAAAATGCAAAGATTGGAGATCACATGTGAAATTTATCTATTGAGAACTGATCACATGGAGACAAATGAAATTAGAGAGAATGAAAGAAAACAGTACAAGACGTACAACTTATATTGTCTATAGTCGTACTAATATAAATTTTTTACATAGTTGCACTTAACATAATTTTTTTTCACACATCACATAACATTTAAATCAATTTCAATTTGAAAGCAAAAATCAACTGTGTAAATATTCATTTAAACTCTCTCTTATCACAGAACAATTCATTGCGGATATTGGATAAGTAGTTTTTTTTCGTAAATGAACATGCTTAAGTGCTGAGAGAATTTTTGTCAAGGGAAACTGATCATGCACCCATCACAGGCAACCATTGACCACAACATTCTTAAAAGTGTAATAATAATTTTATAATTTGTGTAGTGAAGTGTGATAATTTTCATCAATGGAAAATGATCATACGTACCCATCTCCGGTACCTATTGACCACAGCCAAGTAGGGAAGTGCCACAAATAACTTCAAATATTGAAACTACATTTTATAATTTGTGTAACAATGTGTTTGAAATTTTTTTTGCGTCTTTTCTTCTTTTTACCCAAAATATTTTTAGGGTTTGAATATAGTATGTTATGTAATATTTTTGAAAATTGAAATGCCTGCAAGTGAAAACAAAGAAATGTTTAGGTGATAGGTGGAATTTTTCCTAAAAAATAAAGAAAATAAAATAGTAAACCCCTATCACTCCAATATCATCAAAAGCAAGAAGACATGCTTTATTTCCCCAGGATATATAACAAGTATCCTCCTAAGCAGAAGACAGTTTGATGACATCCTCGAACTTTAAAATATAGCAAAACAGGAAAGCAAAACATAAAACAGTCCAAATCCACCAAACAATCGATTAATCTAAGGTTGTTCACCCAGGCCACCAATTCAGAGTATTTAGTGAAAACCAACTTCAGAAAGATCGAACTCTGGTGGCTTGACCCTGTACCAGTACCGTACCAAAAAAGAAACTTATATTTTTGATGCAAATGCAAGGCCCTCTGAGGCTAGTTGCTCCAGGTTCTCTGCTGGGGGCTGGACCCTAGCGACTTTCGCGATTGCCTTGTTTTCTTCTGGAGTACCGCTCTCCAAAAATGCGCCTACAATCTTCCCGTCTTTGATCCAGTATGATCCAAACTTGTGGGTTGGAGAAGAAGGGCTGCTGTCCCCAAAGAGGACAGTCTCACCTACATTGTCACCATAGAACTGCCATGACAGGTCAAAGGCACGGGAATAGAAGTATGGAAGGTAGTCATATTCATCAACTGACTTCCCTTGTTCACTGGCAAAGATAGCCTGCACAGAATCACAGGAGCTAGTTCTCAAATTTACGGTGGACAAGCCTACTTTTCCCAATACTTGGGATGGCCATACATGCAAATATCACCAGTCAAACTTCAATTATGTTATTTTGTCCATCATTCAGGGTTCAATTTGGATAATTAAGACACGCCCATGGTCGAATTTCAGAATAGATTATATACCAGGTTATCTATTACCCTATGGAGACGTGCAGCTAAATAAACAAGGACTGATTGCATTCAAGTTAATGCAGATAGAATTATGTATACCTTGACAGCCTGTTCTGCAGATTTGCGAGCGTGATCAACATGTTCAACTCTTCTCAACTCACCATACAATTTCAAAGGGAAAGTGGCAACATCACCTACAGCATACACATCAGGAACGCTTGTCTTGAAGAAAGCATCGGTCTGCAAGTGAAATGCCTCGGCATTATGCTCACGTTCACATAAACAATTTAATAATATCACCCCAACACAAGATGGTAATAAATAGACAGCTTTAAGCACAAAAGCTGGTACCCTAGAGTTCATCATATCCTAATACCAGTGCCCTACTTTATATTTCTTGTCAATGCACATAGAGAGAGTGATTTATTAGAGTAAGAGTTTCTTGATATCATTACAGTAGTCCACAAGGACGTTCTTGCAGATTCAGGTAGTGAATTTGTCTCTAATGTTAATAAGGTAGTTCATCTACAAAAGAACAGTTGCACTGTTGTTTTAGTGGTTACAATTTTAAGCATAATTCTGAATAAAGGTCCACTGCCACGGGATAAATAAGGGTTATTGGTCCTTGTATTGGTAAGGTTAACAATAATTCTTAGTTTCTAGACCTTTTTTTTATTTGTCTTGTTAATGTCTTTACAACCTTAGCAAAACATTAATCATAAAGAGAAAGAAATGCAGCAATCCTGTAAACTGATCAACAATTTGATAACAAAATCAATTAATGGGTGGAAATGGTTAAAGGTGATCACAAACCTTTATTCCTCCTTTTTCCTCTTCAACTTGACCCTTAAATAAGCTTGTAAGAGGCCTTCCACCAACGCCAACAATGACAATGTCTGCTTCCAGCACCCTGCCATCCTTCAGTTTCACATCCGTAACCTGAAATATAACCAAGTTACCAAATATCGAAACAAAGCTCAACTTAACTAATTGAGAAATTCTTTTTGCTGAGAACGCACTTCTCCATTTTCGTTAGTGCCAAAACCAACAGCTACTGTCCCTTTGATAATGTTGATTCCCTTATTAGTATAGTAACCTTCATAGAAGGCAGCTATGCCAGATGTGAATAGTCTAGGCACTGCAAAAGTGCACATGTGAGAGAAGTTATGGGTAGACCTAGAATACTAAAGTTGCATATATAAGAAAATGGTTTGGCAAAACCTATAAACGAAAACTGTAGAATTTTCAACTTACTGCACCAAGGTTCAGGATAAACCATAGTGGTCTCGAAATTATTGATTTTAAGAGCTGCGCTGAGCTCAAGACCAATGTATCCTCCACCAACAACTATCGCTTTTCCATTTTTCTTTGCTTTAATTGCTTCTACAAGTTTATCAGCATCATCAATTTCTCTCAAATAAAATATGTTTTTGGCATCAGCCCCCTGTACTCCAAAGTCTGACAATCTGATAACCTGCAAATATGCAACATGTACAATCACAAAGTCGTCCCTAAAATAAGATAAAAGGACAGGAATCTGATAAAATTCCCATGATATGATACTCAACAGTAGAACCAGTCGCTATGATCAAAATCTGGTATGTAAATGTTTCGCCTGCAGCACTGGTAAGTGTCTTTGAAGCAAGATCTGCCTTGACTATTTCCGTCCTAAGGATCAAAGATATCCCTGAAAATCATCAAAATAGCCCAAATAAGTAATTTTCATGCAAAAGAATATCTGATAAGAAGACAAAAAAATTCCCCCATGCCAAGAGAGAATTGATTCCAGAAGGCACATGTAATAAAATTCTAAATCTTATATTGCCAATTTATGATGATAATAAGAGTTACCTTTCTCGGTGTACCATTCAGGAAGAAGCCTCTCTCCTCCGCTTCCAACACAAACATGGAAACCTGGGAGTCTTGCAGTTCCTGCAGAAAATACAAATCATATCAAGTCAAATTTCCATTAGAGATATCTAAACAATTGAAAAGACTCCGAAGGGAACAAGTAAAACCTGACAACAGACAGATTGAATTGACAAACTGATATATGTTTGAATGCCTTCCAACATTACTTGACAAGAACAAAAGACTAACTCGTTGAATAAAGAGATTGTTTTGGGAGCCTTTATGAAAAGTTTGATTTATGAAAGTTGATTTATTTGGTGAATGTGTGGTGGGGATGTAATGAAAAGTTATTGGGAAATGTGATTTTTCTTTTTTTTCTTTTTTTTTTTTTTTTTGTGGTTGGAGAAATATGTGGTTTATATTAAAGTTGGTTTAGATAGATTTTTACAAAAGTTCCCAGAAGAAGTTCAAAGGTTTTAATGATACCAGTTGAGGTTGATAAGTAGTACATTTCATGCTTCCAATGGCATTTAAATTTATTTCTAAAATATAGATGATGCATATAATAACTAATCTTAGTTAGATCATTAATTAGGTTCTCTTTTTCCTTGTATGGATTTGCCCCTTAATCATTTAGTTACAAACTTTGTGCAGTATATAAACAAAAATCGGTACCAAAACACAAAGGACACTTGACAGTGAAGGTAAATAACTCACCCACAGGAAACAAGTATGCCTTGCTAAGTGCTGGACGTTCGTAAGGAGCCGATCTGAAACCAACATTAAATGTATATGCTAAAGATCATCATTAAGAATGAGGCACCTAAATTTTTTTAAAAGAATGATTTACACATCATATATCTTGCTGTAGTTTGCTAATATATACGTCATCTAAAAATTAAAGTCATCTACACAGATAATTTGTGAGATCGGAATTCCAAGCAGGCTCTTGAACGAATCATTTTAACCATTATTATGATCCACTTTATTTATCGCATGTACAACAACATCCAACAGGAATGGATCCTTACCCACCACAATAGTTCTTGTACGCTTTGGACAGTTTGATGCGTTCTACTTCCACCATGTTATATAAAGATCCACCAATCTATTAAACAAGAGACTTTTACAAGTCCACTACCTAAACCAAACTACATGCCTTAATTTAATAGCCACTTGGGTATATAATATCATTCCTTGTCTGTTTAGTGTGATGTATATCCATTGTGATCTAGCAAAAGTTTGGTGCTTAGCAATTTCATGGTTTCGTCGTGCATTAGGATCAAATAAGCACCTAACTAAAACTTCCCAGAAGTTCCGCAAATGATCACATTTCTTGGTCTAACTTTTAGCAGCACACAGAAGCAATTTTTGCAATGCAAGTAGCCAAGGGAAATCTCAATTATGAATCAAATATTTTTGGGGGAAACAAATTTTCGGCAAGGATCATTAGGAGCATACCGCCTCTTTGGAAATGATAGCCAGCTCGCCTGGCTTAACTCCCTGCTTGTCGAATTCCCTGGCAGCGTATCCCTGCAAGAAAATAGAAATTTTGATCAGGAACCATCATGATAGATAAAGAGCACATGTTAAACTACTGGCTACAGTATTAAATTGGTTTAACAGTTTCTGCCAGTATTTTGTTGGTTTAGCAGTTTCTAAGTTATCATTTACTAAGCATGATTTAACTTCATTTTCTTTTCTGCCAAAGTATTATCCAGCAAATTTATTCAGGAAAAATAGTTGCCCAATCTTTCTATTCTTTATCAAGTGTGCCCCAAAATATTTCTTCCCGATAATTGCAACCTAAAACCGTAACCATTTTAAAGACTGCAGAAATTGGTACTAAAAATTTCAACTCAGAGAATAATAATACCCGCAAACATGCAATAGTCTACTCCGGACAATGGGACAAAGCCTCCATGGGTCAAAATATACATCTGGGTAGACGGTACTAGTTACAGCTATAAACTATTACCTAATCATAAAACAAAGGCAAAATTTGAAGTAGATCTGCTTTATTACATAAAGAGAAAGGGATTGCTTCATGGCCATCCAGACGATATTTCTTACAATTTATCTTTAAATTTTAAAAAGGGGGGAAGCATATTATAAGATTTCAGATTATCAATCCAATTAAGACACAAACAGGGTACCCAAAATAAAAAATAGACAGTGAAAACAAGTGTAAATCGTATTTAGACAGTTACACAAGGAGGTACTTACGGCGGCGACGCCTCCCCCCACGATCACATACTTAAAAGACTTCTCAGCCATTGAATCTATTCAAACAATCAATTGATCGATCTCTGTAATAGTGATAATTCAATTCAATTTGCAATATATAAAGCTTCTCGTCTTTCCCAAATGGTAGGTGAGTGTGTACAGACATATATAGAGGCATATGGTTAATGGTGATTGGCTGACGGGCAGCACTAATAAGAAGCAGATACGTGGCGGAAGATCTGCCGTTTAATTTGCTGACTATACAGTTGCCACGACATTAGACTTGATCATCTTGCCACGTCGGATTTGATTTAGCAATGCTAATTGCCTGTGCAAATTTTCCTTTTAACTAATTGTAAAGGGCAACGCCACTTTCAGCCTTCAGACTGAGACAAAAGCTGTCATTATTGGACTGTTACAAAAAAAAAAAAAAAAAATTATTATTTAGGACTAGAACATAACTTTTTTAAGGGAGGAACACATCACAAGGTTTGAGAAAGAAAGCGTTGGTTGCATGGTGTTAATTGAAGAAAATAATGATGGACAATTCTCCAAATTGTAAACATTCAACTTTTAATTTTTCAGTTAGTAGGATGAAAATTTTCTTGTAGCTGCTTGTAAGATTATTTTACAGTATTATTTTCATCAATAAAATTTAAAAAGTCTTCAAATAATAAATTTCTCGAGCCGTTATAATATTAGTACCAGACAGATGGTGCGTATTAGTTGTTGATTAATTTGAAAAAATATGATGATATATTGATATTATATTTTTTTAAGGCACAAGACATCTCATGCTTAAGCAGCATTCGTAATCAATATGTACCCCTTGCTATGAAATTACCAATGATTTAACTTAGCCAAGCTTGATCAACACAAGAAATGAGAGCACGTAGCTTTGTGAAATGCTTCCGATCTATTTTGTAATTTGGGCATTTTTAATTGCTGTCAATCAAGGGAGGAGGACTGGCCGAAAACAGCAAATATATCATCGTTGTGTGTGAATGGAATCTTGTGATGGCAGACTTGCCGGTCAATTCCAACTTTTGAGTTTGAGGTTTTTGAACCCATAGTAATCTTCTGGACAGGTCATAAATAGACAAATAAAATATCAGAGGATTTTAAACATCAAGTAAAAAACTGGAATGACCCAAGTTTGAATTACCTACATTATGGGAGTATTTTGTGCAGCCAATTAGTACACTACAATGCTAATATAAGTTTAGCTGCTAAAGTGAATCAATAAAAAGAAAAACATTTCTCTCTCTCTCTCTCTCTCTACTACCGCTACTACTACTACTACTACCGTTCCCTTCTTTTGCTATACATCCGTGGCAAAGGTCGCTACTAGTAAATCTAGTAGGAGAGCATCACACGATAGCTCTATACATTTATTTGCCTCTTCTTGTTTCCACAAAATATTTTTTCACTGCAATGGAATAATCAATGTTAACATGCATTGGATTATGCCAAGTCTGTGTAACCTATAGATTTGCATTCTCAATGTTCCAACAAGTGTTCAAAAATTCAAACGAGTCATTGAATTGGAAATGACAATGAATCAATCAAATACCAAAAGGTTGAACCAAAACGAACGGTTACAATTAAATAATTAAGAAATTAAACCTCAAAAATAATTTTTTATTCAAATTTTTATGCTATAGATTGCGAAACAATTAAATAAAATAAGAAAAATAAAGATAAATAAATTTTATGACTTTTTAACCAACCTTTAACTATTTTCCCCCAATTTTTACTTGTTCAATCTTGTTTTCAGTCATTCCAAATTTGATTTTTTAGATGCCAGTTTTTTGGGCTGAACCGATTTTCCCGTTAGTTCTTGGTTTGGCACTTGCTAGTTGAACCAACCATATTGGTTCGTTTTTCTAAACCATGATCCGTCCCTGATTAAGTGGTATTTTGAATATCCGTAAGGGTAAAAGAGCGGTATTTTAAATAATAAAACTATTAAACAAATCTAATAAAAGTTATCGTTCTATATATAAACAAAACTAACAAGCATTGATATTGGAAATGTAATGTATGAATATATGATAGTTGAGAATATAGTTTAAAACAAAAAAAGGGGAGAAAATTTTGTCAAAATTGAAAGGTCAAGGACGTAGAGCGAAATCACCCAAGTTTATTCTTGTTTTGCTTCTTGCTTAGCATGCCCGTTTAATGAAAGATTTTATTGAAAGTACAAATAGCGTGAATTTATGGAAGATTAAGGACAAAATAGAGGAAAAGCAAAAATTTTGGGAAAAAATGATATGCAAGGAAAGTTTGTTTGGGAGAAAAATATATAAAAAAATAATCATACACAGTACATATATGGGTAATTTTCATTTTAGGTCCCTCAACCTTTTAACTTTATATTAATTTTGTCTCTATTCTTTTTTTAGGTTTACTAAGTCCCCAATTTTTTATTTATTATCGTATTACGTCCCAAACGCTACTTTCCGTCCTCAGCCTTTCAATTTTCACTATTAATCCTTATCAAAATAACTATTATACCCTTGATTCTTTATTTCCACTATAAGTCCTCAACCCTTCATTTTCTATTCAATTTTGTCATCATCATTTTTTAAACACGTTGAAGCCTAACATTTTTATTTTTTTATCGTGTTATATCATCATTAATACTTTCCATACTAAAATAAAAAATCCACACACTCTAACTGGTCCAACACAACCCAATGACAACGGTCGGTAATAATGATAACAGAAAAACTTAATCTATAACGGTCTCGATATCAAATACGTGTCAAAGAAAGTTGTCAATCTAAGTATCAATATGATGAATCGAATATGATTTCTTGACTATCACAGATCAGGAGGGGAATACAGATTGGACAGATCCCTAAAATTAATTTTTGATTTATGAAAAATAAACACGACCCTAGTACTTTAATTCTAATTTAATTTCTTGTCTATCCTTTTGATTTTCACCATAAATTTTCCCCAATTTGTTATTCGTCTCAATCCAATATGGTCTATCAATTGTGAATCTATAAAAAATTAGAATTCGTATATTAGGGTTAGGTTTCAATTTTTTTATAAATTGAAAATAATTTTTTATTTTTTTTTTGTAAATCCACATTAATCCTCTATCTACTACGTGATATGTGATCACGATTAGTTGTACTGTCTTTCAGATCAGAAACTTTCTTTACGTGAATTAGGTATTCATCAAGTTTGGTGTAGATAAGGTTTTTTTTTTATCACTACATGTTTGGACTTATTTTATATTGTTCTTTATTTTTAATTTTTATTGAAATAATTAAAGATATAATGATAATTTTATTGGAATTAACATTGATAATTGAGAGGTTGAGGACAAAAGTGTTATATTCCCATTAACATTTTTCATACTAACATTTTAATTCTTACTTTTAATATCTATTAAAATTTTCATTATATCATTAATTATTTAAATAAAAATTAAATAACAATATAAAATAAGAAATCCAAGCACTCTAACTCGTTCCAACACAATTCAATGAAAATTTAATAGATATTAACAGTAAGAATTAAAATGTCAGTATAGAAAGTATTAATGGGACTATAACACGATAAAAAATAAAAAAGTTGGGCTTCTATGCGCTTAAAAAATGACGAGGACAAAATTGTATAGAAATTGAACGATTGGGGATCTATAATAGAAATAAAGAACCAATGGTGTAATAGTCATTTTGATAGAGATTAATGGGGAAAATTGATAGATTGGGGATGAAAAGTAACATTGGGGATGTTATTACAATAATAAATGAAGAGTTGTGGAATTAGTAGGACTAAAAAAAAGAAGGGAGATACAATTGATACAAAATTAAAAGGTTGTGGACCTAAAGTAAAAATTATCCTATATATTGTAATTACTGGGCTTTTTGATATTTTTGGTGTTATTTTTAAAATTCCGCGCCACCCCTCGGTACTTCGTTCCGCTGGAGAAGCTGCTTGCCTTCTTCAATTCGATTCTTATTGGGTAACTGTTTTACTTTCTAAAATTTTTAATCT